>JANTCA010077604.1:0-14877 GCA_024741275.1 Chironex yamaguchii
GGCGATTTTAAAGAAAATAATGTGCATTTCGAAATGAAACTAATGTATAGTGTGAGATTGTCATCACATCAAATCATATGATTCTTGCTTTATCATCATACGATTTTGACTCTTTTATGTTGGGGGATGGTTGGGGATGCTGCCTTGAAACAGCCATTTGGGGTCCTGAGAAGAAATCAAGCTCATTACTGACTAAATTCAAGGAAAATATTTTAATGCTATTTAAATACAGTCCAACTTGTCTATAGGGGTCACCTGCAGTTCATGCAAAAAGTGTCTACTATTACAAAGTGTTTGCTATATAGAGGTTTTAAATGTTTCGCAAAAAAAAGGTAAAAAAGATAATGCATAACAATGTTTTAGACCCTGTAAATGAACTTCACTATTAAAGCTTGTAAGAGAAATGTGTATCATTAGAATGCAGTGGCACTTATATTGTCAACTGTATTTCAAAGAAAATTGCTGGGCACGAGTCGCTTATCAATGTTCCCAACAGTTTTACCCGTGGGACAGTTACAGGGAAGAGAGTAAACAGAGGTGCAAGACTTGGTTTTGAAATACCAATGGTCTATACTTATTACGGTGATGCTCGTGTGGTACATTGGTTGGAAAAAGCATTCAAGCAAATAAGCAAGAATATTGATGCTTAAGTGGCAAAGAGTTTGGAATAGCTGCATTCGTCAAAAAATACTTATGATATCATGAGGTTTATTGGTTTATATTCTTTGCACAACTCAGGTGCCACAGAACCATAGGGCTAGGGGGACTAAATAAGAATAAATAAGAGTATCCAACATACAAATGTTAATTTTAAGGCAAATGTGTTTTTTTTTCAGCTATAACAACTGTCTGTTATAAAACTGCCTGCTTTCAAGAGGTATTTCTACTGAAGTTTGACCATGATTTGGTCCACTCTTAAAAAACGCGTCTGCTGTTACCAAGTGTCCACTATATAGTATGTCTGCTTTGGGCAGCTTCGTCTGTAGTAACTAATCTCCTGCAGAACCACCTGATTTTTAAAAGAGATCATGTCAAGTTGTGCAGTCTCCAGCAGGCAAAATACAATTGTCACTTCTATGTCTTTGCTGACCTTCATTTGTAAACTTTCAGTTTTCGTAATCCAGAGATCTAGATCACTTTAGACTTAAACCAACCCTGAGCTTAATGTACAATGACATATGATGCTTCAAAAGTCATATTGTCTGCACAACCTGTTGCTAGCAAAATCTGATACAAATAAACAACAATTCAGTTTCATGTTAACAACACAAACTACTAGCTAAATGACCAATTTATCAAAACATAATCCAAAATATCATAGATCAAATTTAATATTTTAACATTAATATAAAACTACAAACATTTGGTAGCATATTACAGTTGCAATCATATGTGATCATGTTTTGGATAAATTACACACTGGACCTAATTAATGTGCATGCAGATGGTTTTTGTATGGCTCCATGGCACATACAATTGCTATTATAACAGAAAAGGTCCTACCATCACAAGTAACACTAGAATGTCTTTGCTGTAAAAGCAAAAGGTCTTATTACAGAGTTGCAACATGCTGGATTAACTTATTGCCACAAACAATGAATGGCACACTATCACTTAAATGCTCAAAAACCATGTTAGATTTTCTATTTTATATGTTATATGTTATATGTGCATTATTTGTCCAATCTTTTACTAGTACTGACAATAGTCACAATTAATGCTGCCTACTATTTCGATCATACCTGACATTCTTTCTCCCCAATGGCAAGTCTTTTTGCATAATCATACGCCACATGTTGTTTTTCAGTTCCAGTCACAGCATCATGATGTTGATTGACAGCCATGGCTTTGGCAAGTGTAAGTGATGAAGGATATTGTTGAAATACTCCATGTGCAGTCTCAAGTTGTTTGCAAACCTAGTGTATAAGATATGTTACTCCATAAAACACACTTAAGACAATACCTTGGACGTCAAAAGGAAATACTTTACAGAATCAAATGGTTAACTACAATGACTAGAAAAAAATCAATGCATGTGAAATGTTTCTGCAAAATTTAGATTTGGGATACTGAACTAGCAAAAGGTTAATCTATTGATGGATTAGTTAATCAGAGACAAACCATTGATGGTGTAATTATTAGAATTTTTCCTAATAGTGCTGGTTTCATATCTACAATATTGGAAGTAGGTCATCATCATTATACAAATCCAGTTTCCCCATTCCCAACAGTGATCAGGTCACCAGGAAGAACTTATGTTTTGTCTGACACATGAAAGTTTCTGAGCTATGTTGCTAACAGACAAAAAAGACAGAGAGACACAAACAGGTAGTGAAAAGTAGACAAAACTAACATTTACAAAGGTAGACAAAGGAGAAGGGGCATTCACTGAGATATTAATTTGAATTAACAACAGATGACAGACAATGCAGGCATATTGTATGAAGTACACAGTGATTATTACCTGAAGTAAATTGTTGGACTGTCTAATATATCTCTTGAGAGCTGGTCGGCTGGTAAAATACCCAGTCCAGTAACAATGTTCACAATGAGCATATGGGAAAAAATCATCTGTTTTCACTTCCCACTGTAGACCTGCTTGGTGTAATGCATCAAGATAACGTGATGGTGAGGAATAGAAAACATTGATTCGACCATCCTGCAAAGAACAAAATATCAAAGTAGATTATTGCTAACTTAGTGATTGAATTCACAGTAAACAATACTCAAAATATACTTATTAGATTGATATATAGATGAGTTATAAGGTGGTATTAGAAGCAGGGAACTGTCCTGGAAGTTTCAGACGTTGAGGACTTAACAGTAGAGAGGCAGGAATTTGGTAACGCATGTGCAGGCCTTTTCGTTTCATCGTACCAGCACGTGAAAACACATGCAAATTGAGTCACGAGTGCCTTTCATCACACCTTCTAAGTGTTACTTTGCTTCAGTAAGTGGTACTTCAATATTTAACATATCCAATGTCCTTTAATATACCATGAGAAGATAAGAGATTTGTCCTGTTGACATCCACAGTTTAAATGAACCAGAGACTGACCAGCCAAAGTTTCAACAACGAAGAAACTGCTAACTTGTTGCTTACAAAAACAAGCTGTATTGACACATAAACATATAAACAATGATATTCAGTTTATAGATTATCTTTATCAATAAAAGGAGGCTCTTACATCATTTCTAAATTATCATCTTATTGCCGTCTTGAATACTTATTTGTGCAAATCGCACATTATAATGAATTCACGTGTGTCTTTTGCCACACAAAGTTGCATCATCGGAGGATATTACGTGCTGGATTGAAAAATCTTCAAGGGAATTTGGTAGTTTGTCAAAACGGTTATGGCGATGATCAGACATATCAATTAAAACCAGGACAGAGATATTTAACACTGCCATAATTCTGATACTGGTCTACAGTTCACAATTGTAATGCCCCTTGAAATATGACATTGACCGGCTGGAAGTTTTCCTTATGCATTGCCTGAGAAGCATATGTAAATATAGCTGAACGGACCAAGCCTCCAACAAAACTGTGTGGCACTGCCGCATAGACCAGCCAACTCTGGAATCTGTTGTCAGGCGCAACAGAATGCATTGGTTAGGATACATGGCACAAATGACCACCATTTGCATCTGACATTGAATATGGCAAGAACTGATCCCTAAATGCTGGAAGTGGAACCCATTGGTCAAGGGTCCCTCACAAAATCATCTGTGGCATAGCTCAAGATCACATAAAATGGTGGCATGTATTTGTGCAGAGGAATCCTACAGCCCTTCAATGAAGAGGTTCCACGGATTCAGTTCCAAGTTTTCTTTCTGAAGAGGACTGTAGTGCATGCATGACTTTGTGTAAGAAATGGAATGAATACTGGTAAAAAGTAAAAGCTAAATATCTATGTTATGTTGACTTCTCCAAAGCTCTCAGGAAAGAACACTGTTATGGCTTATAATACGCCTGTCACTTGTACCTGAAGTGTGGATAGACTTTCAAGGTTATGTGCTCTGTGTTCAATCAAAAAGGCTGACTCAGGTCAGTATTGATGCTGTTGTTATTGCAAAGCATCTTCTGGACCCTAATTGACATTGGCTGATGGGGTAACTTAGCTCTAAATGAAGACCATTTGTGTCACACCGCTCTACAACTGCTACTTATAATGATGACATTCAGGCAATACTGTCAGGTTCTGTCATATCTTTAACACTGTAAACTACATGTGCGGGCTAAATAAAGTTCCTTAATGACAAGTAGAGAGTATACGTGAGTTAGAACTTCAACAACTAGGCTGTATACAAATTCCAGTAGTATATTCTCTAACAAAGAAGTCTCTTTACAGCTTGAGATATTTCTCTGAGCCAATATTCCATCAAAGCTTGATCACATGCATCTTAAACCAACTACTTATATAGGTTTGAGACGTCTACCTAGAAGTCAGTAGAACTCTCCAGAACAGTATGGAATCCTATAGATCACAGAACATTCTAGAAGCTTTTAGAACAAAACAAAATCAAATGGAGCTTTCTAAAAGCTTCATGTAAATATTGCATCAGTGTTGTTCCTGCAGTACAGGGAAGGTTTCTAGAAGATTCTAAGTATATATATGACTTTCTAGAAGTTTCTAGACATACATTTTCTAGAGAGTTCTAGATGTAAATTTTGTTGAAGGCTCTAGATGTACATTTCCTGAATGGTTCTTGACCTATATTTTCTTGACAGTTCTAGACGTCCATAACAGACTCACGGTCTTCTTTGGTACTGTTAAAAGGAGCCCAGCTTTCTTTTTCCTGGCATGCTGTTTTGTGGGCTTTTACGCAGACAGAGCTGTTGCCATGTTTGTTGGGATGAGGAACCAGCAATAAAGGAACAGTGATCCCAGAGCATCCCTGAGTCAGTATTAGGCTGGCAATAAGATCAATATCAAATGAGAGCCATAAATTTGAGAGCAGTGAGTTTGATACCCCTAGAAACACTATCAATAAAACTATAGAGCACAAAAATATAGCTCAAATGCATCCAGAGTTCACCGAAGGTTTTCCGCATTTGGATTACATTTGATTGTAAAACTAACTATACCATCCTATCTTGAGCAACACAGACAAAGTCAAAAATATTCAACAAAATAGTCAATATGATTGAACCTAGTCACAGCAGGTACCAACTTGGGGCTCTGTTGGAAAACTATGGCAACATGAACATTTCATCCAACTGTAGATAATTAACAAAAATTTAGAAACAGCTTCAGAGGGTAGCTCAGATCCTTTAAACAAAAAAGTAAGCCACTTTTAATAACATATCTTTTAAAAGCTACTCATGAAGACGCTGTTTCTCTGACCAAATATAAACAACAATCTGCTAAAAATTAATTCTGTAAGACACCAAGAAGTTATTATTAATACTAATGCTTAAGTATGACCTGGATTTTCGAGTGGTTATGTAACAAACATTGAAACAATCTCAGGGGCTTGAACCCATGGTTTCGTGGTTCGAAGCCACCTTCACACGTCACACTGAGTGAAAGAACCGTCCCAGCTCCCCGTAATTCCGGGCGGAAGGGGTGTGGTAACTGTGCGGAAGAAGCTCTACAGATATCGCTAGGTTACCCACGGGAGGTTCCGTGATCCCTCCGAGAGTATCCCTGTGCAGAAGATGCAGGAACTTATTACCTTGCGTACATTGCTAATGAATGCAATATGCACTAAATGAAAACAAGTATCGCTATCTTAGGTGTGACTTGAACTTACTTTCTGTACATATTTGATCAGTTTGTCCAAATTCTTGTACCATAAATTGGCATTCTCGTACATAAAATCAGAACCCATAGTCATGGCGATGTTGGTTGTTCTGTAATGCTCAGCTTGGCTGCAGGCTTCATCCACAAACTTATCCACCTTCTCTTTCACATTCATATCAAACAAATTTGGATCATCCTGAATTGGTTGATTATCATTGCAGAACTGGTCAAAACAGAAACCATCGGGTGGATTATAGCCATTATATAACACCCCTGTGAAGATTTGCGATTTAGCTCCATAATTCCTGCTGCCTCTCCAAATTAATTCCATTCTCTTCTCTTCCAAACGTTTGGCTTTATCAGCGTAATCGATTCTCCCAAAGAAAAATCCATCAAAAGACATTAAAGAAAACAGGGATGCTTGCTCAGCAGAGTGACCAAATGGGTCAATATGCCAAGCGATACGTGGTCTTGCTTGAGAACCAAATGTATCATTGATGAACCGAAGTCCAAGCGTCATTTGGTCGATAATAGCAGTATAGTGAGTGGCGGCTTCATCATTCATACACCAACCCCCATTTATGAACTCCAGTTGGCCACGATTTACTAATTCCTTGACAACGTCCTTCATTTCTTCTGTTTGTTGATGCCACCAACGGTAGAAAAAGGCCATTTCGACATAAATAAATGTCTTCTTCTCATCGGCAACAAGAGCTGGGATAACAGAATCCAAAATATACTGCACGCCAGCATGCTGAATACTGTTGTTCGCTCCATAGTAATATTCATCAACGGTTTTCAACCAGCCGACATCATCATGTGTATGAGGAATAAGATGCACTTGAAGTTTTCGTGGGTCATTTTTACAATTAAAGGCCCACGAAGAAAATATGAACGAAAGAATTACAATGTAGCTTCGCATCTTCCCTCTTCTCAGTCTGAGGTCGATCTGCTGCAAAAACAATTGCAAACAAGAAAGTCTTATGATCACATCCTAAAATCACACAAAGATCAAATGCTAATCTAATTTACCAATTAAAATACGATATTGTAGTCACGTGCTCAAAATATTTTTAGCGCCATTTTTAAAAATTGTAAACATCCTCACGCACATATCAATCATTTAAACTAACAAAATCCATATGTAATCCACATGAGCTCCTATGCATAAGGCCTGGCCCATGTATTGTCGGGTGATTGCGTTGGTTTTTTTTAAACTTTTATATTGTTGTCTTTCTGACTGTGAATTATTGAAAACATTTTCACAGCATAAGTCATTTAAAACTGTTTTGTTCCTCACAGGCAACCATATTTTCTATATTACCGTAAATAACTATTGATGACAACTGACTTTGTAAATTCCCTCTGTTAGCATTTGTGTTAACTAAAGTTGAATAAAATTGCTTTGAGATTGGTCTTTAAATATACTTGATCACTTGATTCTGAACTGTCTTTCTTGCAAGCAAAGTTGTCATTGATCAAGCAAGGCACTACGCCTTGATCATTACTTATTCTTCTGCAAATCTGCACAAATGTGTTCACAGTAGCTTTCCGTTGCTCGCCTACTTTCTCTGCATATGTTCCTGCTTATGTTTTGATACTCCCCTTGTAATGTTTTTCGTCTTATTCAGTTTTCCATCAGGGCTAGTGTTGTAGCTGTCATCCACTCCTGTTTTTCTCAGATGTTTTCTTCCTACAGATTTCATCAGCAACAATTTCTTTTTTATTCCTTATCTCCACCCATAAATCGTTGATTGAGGTGTTCATGGGCACTTCATATGACTGCAGTTCCCTCTCCGTTGCTTCCTGGAATTTCTTGTGTTCTCTTAAAAGCTTTTCCAGATTCCATCTTTTTATAGTTTTCCTCTTTTTTAAGACTCGTGTTATTAGTTAAAATAAGCGGTTGGTGATCTGAGTCACTATCGACATCGTGTCTAGCCTTTGCATTAGTTACACTGTTTCTGTATCTAGTGTTGTCCAGTACATAATCAATCTGATTTTTAACCCTGTTGTTAGGTGATGTCCAGGTATGATGGCACTTTTGCTTTTACTCGAACCATGTGTTTGCGATGAAGAGATGATGTTGCTTTTCAAATTCAATCAGTTTCTCCCTACTACTTTTTTTCGTCCCAAGTCCAAAAATCCTCACTATTTTGCCTTGACAGCTGTTGCCTACTTTTGCATGGAAATCTCCACATATTACTATTTTGCCTCCAGACTTGTAATTATGCTTCATTACTTCAGTTAGCTGTTCATAAAATCTCGTCAATTTCGTTTTCATCGCTGTTTGCAGTTGATGCGTATGCTTGAATGATGACTTTGTTATGGATACTACCCTGATGATTGGATCTGAGTTTGTGTCGTAATAGATCATTGACTTGTTACACCTTTCATTGATGACGAATGCCACTCTTCTTGTGCTTTCTGTTTTCCCTAAGTACAAGACTTTGAATCTTTCTTTTGACATAGGGATTTCTGTTGTATAGTCACCCACATCTTTCGAATGCGTCTCTGATAAACCCAGTATATCCACTTTCATGTACAACATTTCCTGAATTATTCCTGCCAGCTTACCCGGCTCTAAAAGAGATCCCACATTCCATATCAATATTTTGAGATGGTCAAAATATCGACAAAATATTATGAGCCTCTAAAAAAGTTGTATAGACGTTTGTACATTAATTTCTTTGAGATTTTGCTCAAAGATAAAAGAGATATTGGTCAATAGATTAAAACTGTCATAAGAAATCCTTTTTTCAACAAAGGTACAACTTTTCCAAGCTGCATTTTTTCAGGAAAAATACCCGACAGTTTCTTGCAGCATCAGATTATTTTTTAAACTCCTTGAAACATTTGTCTCTCACATGCTTTATTTTATTATTTCTACTGTTTATCCATTGTTTGGTGAGTACTATTAGCTCCTTTTTGGTGAACTTCGTTAACGAAGCATGCTCTTTAATTATTTTATCAAGAAATCTATTAAATTTTGCATTAACATTGTGTTGAAGGACATTCAAGTTATCAAAGTTATGGTTATTAAAATCTTCTTAAAAATTTGGTCAAATTTTAAATAATCATGTTGATAGTATGAAAGAGTTTATTGATATCTGCATTCCTAACAACTAAAAAACAGAGAACAATTTGTGTCAGAATATTACCACTTTTGGTATCTAAATTATAAACATTATCAATAATGTCAGAGGATTTATCAGATACTCGAGTTGGGTGAATGATATATGGAAATTAGTGCTGAGAAAGAAGAAGACTGACAAAATCCCTGGAATGAGAGTGATTATCATAATTTAGTAAGTTGATATTAAAATCATCTAGGACGAACACACGTATATTTGCAACGGCAGGATTATAGAAGGTCCCTTGAAGATACTCAGTGAAATGTTCAATTCCAGTATTTGGGTGACGATATACAAAACAAATCAGAATGTTTTTGTCTTTTGAGTTCTCAATCTCAGCCCAGACTGTCTCATACTCGTCACTGTCACTATTCAAACTTTTAACAAATACAATGTATCGACGAAAGTCAAAAGGAGAATGATTGCTACGTTTTATTTATTTTGGTGATATCCTTTGAGTGACACATTTCTATGTGTTCAAAATTTTCATTGACAAGTGCGGATTCAATGTAAACCTGAATGGGGGCAGTTGAAAATTGGGGCGCCAAAAAAAATTGATAAGTTGGTAAAGAGGGTACTCTGAATGCAATCATTTCCAATCTTATTTAATGACAGAGAGCCCTTTATTCACGTCTGAGAAGAGTTTCAAAACACTCATGTTGATGTAATGAAAATATTTGTGTTAATACGCACATAGTCGATTAAAACCATTAAATACAAACTTTTATAATTTTCTTGTTGTCCTAGTAAATAGAATTCTACACCCCTTGCATTGGCTTTAGATACTTAGAAGATGTCAGCTAGCAGAAAAATTGAAATTAAGCACAGATCACACCAGGACATGAAAGTGAAAACGATTATGGACCATGCCCCGACACTTGCCACATAATAAACCTGTTAATACTAAATGCAGGCATTGATATTATCGCCCTGAAAATTTGCGACATTGCGCTAAAATCATACTTAAAAGCTTTTTTCGTCTGACACTCCTCAGAGTATGAAACGTCAGAAAGGAAAGTATATGTATATGGCAACCTATTGGTATGATTTTAACGCAATGTCGCAAATTTTCAGGGCAATTTTCAAGTTTTGTACCACAAAAAGATTGTTCAAGCATTAATATTAATTAGTTATTAGCTAGGCAATCTCACAAGAAGTTGAGTGATACTTAATAACTTTAGTTCAACTTGTATATCATGGGTTAATTGACCATTTGAGACTCACTTATACTGCATGATGAAAACCTTTAAAAACTGTTAAATATATGCATTTGTAATTTGCTCTTTGTCCTTCTTAATAGAATTGTACAGCAATCATGACTATTGTTAACACTTTCCCTTTGACACAGCGAATTGTTACTCTGTCCAGCTGTCTATTTAGACCCTGTACCACAAGTATACCTTTAAATACCTTCAGTCGATGCTCGTGTGCATCCATTGACATTTAGCAATCCTAATTGGACAGACGTATGAGTCACATTAAAGATCACTTCAGTTTAGAATTTGACATGGATGTGTCACAGTAACTATTAACCAAAATAGTCTGCGTTTTTGTCAGTTAACTGAATAACATGTGCAAGATATGACGACTTAATATCAGTCTATAAATCATGACATTTTAGAAAACATGGCGACATTGTCTTTGCTAAAGGCAGATGGTTTAGGATGTTTGAATTTATTTAAAGGCCACTGTTTTTCTTTATGCTAAATGGTTCAATGTAAGTTGGAAGACGAATAATATTATTATTACAAAAGTTACATAAGAATCAATTTATGGTCTTGATCAAAAAATCATCGTTAGCTTCAGGAACATGAATCGTAAGCAACGACATCATTGTCGTACATTTTTAAATTCATACTTAATGAGGTTAAATTTAAACTGAAAAGCTTTAGTCTTTAGCTTTGTTATCATCAAAGCAGATCACTTTTAATGGGGTAGTGTCTAAAATCGAACATCAACGTGGAGACAGTAGTGTTTATCTTGTCACAAAAGCATTTCAAACACTTAATTATGAGACAACTGATCCCTATCTGTATTGAGATGTTTGTATGCATAAATTTAATAGTTGGTTCAATTTGTGTAGATGGCAATACGATCGCAGTTTATATTGGAATCAGCTTTTTTAGATATGAAAGGTTGCATGGCATTTGTTATTGTGCTCAACTTCCAGCACATGAAATTAGTGCAATACAGCCTATTTAGTTAGTGTTATAACTTGTTCAGTAAATGAGTCCAAATTTAAGCCGAAAAACTTTGGTCTTTAGCTTAACCACCAGTAAAATTTGTCATTGTCGTTTAACTTTCAAAACATGAATTTACTACAATGCAGTCATTGTGACCAGTTCGACAAAAATTTCAGTGCATGAAGTCAATTTCAAACTGACTAGCTTACATTTTTAGTTCAATCACAAGAAAGAGCGATCGCATTAAATTGGTGTACTGTCGAGAATCAATTATTGACATGGGAGCAGTACTCTATATCTTGTTACGGAGACATTTTTAATATTCAATCTTTCAAATGATTTAACTCTTCCGTACTTATTCAGAGATAAAATGTCTGCGATCATAAATTTAACACCTAGTGCAAAACGTAGAGTTCTTAGCAAACTGAAGTATGGTTACGAAAACATTCATAATATATCTACTCTTTTTTCTATGAGTTCTAGTGGTGACTGATTTCATAACTCTACTCGTATATTTCGATTATTTGACATAACATTTTATGTTGTTATGTGTTCATGAAATTCACTGTATGTCCGTACGATAGACATCATTCTTTGGTTTTGTCAAATATCTATTTTAACTGCGACATTAATCCCTTTTAATGCAGTCAAGTCTCTCTTTGTTTCAAACTAGATTCGACGGTTAAATTGTTTCATATTTACGTGATTAGTAGATGGAAAGAAACGATAACTGTTCTATGAAATTTAAAGACAATTATGATAAGAGCAAAAGGTATGTCTTTGCATAAAAGGATTCTGTTTTCAGCTGCAAACACAATTCCATACCATAAACAGAGCTGAATGAAATTGATGCAAAGGATGTAAACGACGTGTAGCAATTTTCATAATTATTGAATTACCGAAGCAAAGTGTTCATTCTAGACATCAGATACAATCAACACTTTTCCTTCCAAACAAACATTTGTTATTCGATGGACAAATATACTATATCATTGAAATCGATACAATATTTGAATTCTTTTTCCAGTAAAAATTCCGCAGTTCCATTTTTCAAATTTCAAATTTTCAAATTCAAAAATTCAAAATTTCGTTTCACTTATTCATTTTATTTAGTTATTGCTAACTTATTTATTTATTTACTTATTCATTTATGTGTATATCTATTGATTCATTTATTTCAAAAGTCACGGTTTAACCAAAAAAAAGTGAAAAAAATTGTTGTATGTATGGACTCCCTTATTTGTATTGTAGAATAATTATTGGCATTTTTTTAACTCGGTTAAGAAGCTACCCACTGATTCTGAAATGTGTGAGACTTGAAGATTTTAATACAGAGCTATCCAAGAAATACGTGTCTACAATAAACAAAATCTTCATAGATTTGCAAGAGGCAATGACCTGTAACAGTAATTCGTCACTCCCATAAGAATATATAATCAGTCAAGCAGAGCTATCGATCTTGGTGTCGTCAACAGCATGTGATTGTCGTCTGCCAAGGTAAATCAGATCATAAAAGAGCCACACCTTAAAGACTATTGAAGACTACTCCATTATCACTTGTGAAAAAGAAAACTTTGTTCAAAATCTGGAAGCAGTTGCTTCGTTTATTGTCAGAATCTGAAGAAGAATTATTCGAAACGTTATATGACTTGTTTATTTTTGATAGAATATATATAATATTTTAATGAACATAGGAGATTGAGGCTTTTGTAATTTGTTATATATATTGCTATATAAAGAATATATATATAATTTAAAACTTACCACCCTCTTGAAAACGGTAACGATCTATCCGCCAATTTTCCAAAATTTGCGAATAAATCATTATCTTCTTCAAAATAGCTTTAAAATTACAAATATATTCATATATTAGCCCCACGGCACTTCAATTTTGTGAATTAATAAAATAAAAACTTCTTTTGACTAGCAAATTAAGTGTTGAACTAATTACTATTAACCTCATAAACACGAAAAAAAAGAAATTCTAGTGTCCTATGGAAATGACTAAAGCTGATGAAACAAAAACAGTCTTCCTCTCCCATATCTTCTATCGTTGCAAAACTGTCTTTGATACACTGCCACCAAATCAATTGCTGATGTTCTCGGCAACCATTGCACCAAACTAGCTAGACAAATTTAATTAAGGCTTAATATTATGAAGCAAAATCCATGATAGTTTTTCCAGGCCCTCGCTTGGATCAGTATTTTCAATTTCACAGTGTTGACAAGTCTTTCATAATGAATGAGTTTAATAGTCTGAAGGGTAAAAATGCGATAGGAATTGACAAGGTTAATGCTTTTCTTATAAAAGACTTCAATTACATCACTGGATCCTCGCCGAACTATTTAACTTTCTTCTTTGTTACTTCCTCATTCAATTTTGTCGCTCATTCATAACAAATCTGGCGAAAGACCCAACTCTAAAATACATAGGCCAATAATTACACTTACAGTAGCGAGTAAAATATTAGAAATTGGTTGTTCTCCATCAACTTTACGGATTGTTCTCTGTAATAAAAATCAGTACACCATTTTTAAATAGTCTCAATCATATCATACTTCTCTTGTGTGCGATCTCATTTGCATCCGGCTGTGCAATTCTGGGTTAACTAAAGGTAATTCTATAGGGTTCCTGTTGGCAAAGAATAATCCACCTTATCTGCCCCTCGCCTCCCCAAGATGAAAGTGTAGGTTTGAATCTGCTGTTACTAATGTACGTTAGAAGCCATCATGAATCTCTGCTCTCGGAAAAGGAACGATAATCCTGGAAGGAAAGAACATTTGGCTTCTGTTTTAACACGATCAAATGTGGCAAGTAGCACAGAACCTGTGAGCGGCTTGATTTATTATCTGCCACTACGAAGGTTTAGGCACTAGTACGCATCAGTGAGCACCCGTTGTAAGATCTAGCGATGCACTATGATGTGGCCATGACATCAGCCATCTGAGTTGACTGTACAAAGTCTTTTATAAGTTGAGAAGGAAAGATCTTGCAAGTCGAAAAAAGGAGACCGCATCAGGGCAAAAACAAACTGTAGACTACATCACTACATCACTGTAGCAGAAATGTCATACGTATCCTCAGAGTCGACAGTCACAGCTCAGTTGAAGATTTTGATCAACAGACTGCTGATGCAGTAATTAACCTGTCTCGTTCACTGTAATCATCAGGTCTTTGTTACATCCAAGAGAAAAAGTGTACGAAGTTTACTACGAAAAACTTGACCAGGAAATGTATGCACCATAGTAGACAATAAAATGGCGTCCGAAAGAAGAGCAGGTTTTGTTTCAGAGAAGATAGGATTCTACCACATTAACGTTGTTTTCAGAAAACTAAGAAACGTCTTTTGTACGAGTAGGATATTTAATGGCAACCGTGGCGTAGTAGTTATAGGCCTCGACTTTAAACCCAAAGATCGGGGTTCGAAACCGGCTATCGGTGTTGTCATAGTGGGAGCCCATCATGACATTGGCCCTAACACGGTAAGGCAAGGCCAAAGCCCTGAATAGGATCAAACTGACGTAAAACGCAAAAAAGGAGGAAAAGTACGACTAAAGGCCTGTTTACATAGAGGTAGGGTCACCCTCTTAGGAACATAGCCCTCCTTTGCATGCAAACTCGACAACCTAGGGTCACCCTAGGGGTAGGGCTAGCGTCATGGCTCGATCTCGTGGTTTTCGTAGCCTCTTTCTGACTGAGCACAAAAGCTTCGTAAACAACAAAATGGCGGGCAATCGTCTTTTGGCACTGCAATCAGTTTTTATTTCATTGGCATCATTGGCCGCTGTTATTATCGATGCTAATAGCTCAAC
>JANTCA010077626.1:0-14876 GCA_024741275.1 Chironex yamaguchii
TTTCCTAAGATAAACAATAAGCGTGCCTTACGAAATATTGTACTTTGCCTTTTGGCGTTCCATGCCTCGTAACAATCACTGATGTGGGTAAAGCACTCGTCCAAAAAGAGTATTTTCCTGATCAAATTATTATCACAAGGAGGTATGTCAATTCTAGTGCTGTTTTCAATGATGGATCGTCTTCCGTTTACTAACACAAGAGAGATATAGTTCATGGGAAAGGTTGTTACATACAATCCTTTTAGTTAACAGAATTTTGTTGTACTGGTAAGGTGTGGAGTTATTGAAGTCAAATTTAGGAAGTAATACGGCACATCGTTGAAAGGAAGATTGGATGGGACGAAGCGAGTTGCCTTGCTATCATTGGCGTTTATATTGAATACTACTCCAGAGGGTGCGACACATCATTGTCTCTGTGGGCAACAACAATGGTAGAAGGATTTAGCGCAGTAAATCTGGGACAGTATGAATATTTCTCCTAGTGAATCGATTACCTTATCTACAATGTTAGACAAAAATATTGGAACTCGTCTGAATCTCAATAAATGTTCAAATGTTACCCCCTACCTTTCCCAAAAGTCAATAAAAGTTCAGATTTGCAAACACCCCCCTAAGCAATGTTGTATATGAAAGATGCTACAATTCAGCGTCCTTAACAACGATACTGCGTGGGAACCGCCCATGTAAATCCAAGTCACCACAATTTTACCCAGCGTGATTTTCAATAGAGTGGTCATTTCATAGCATATATTGGTTTGATTCTTTCACTCATATTTGAATAATTCTGGCAGCCACACTACGTAATTTAATGAAATAATAGCACAATGTTATCATTATTACCATATTTCACAACAGGCATTGCATAACAAACCAAGGGAAGCATGACGCAAGTTTTACGCATTTCACTATTAATATTGGCCGAGTAATTGCATGACAGGGATGGAGGACGGCTACCATCACAAAGGGGAACAAATTTGAGCCTTGCTCCAGGATTAGCCAAAAAATAGTATTGACATGCCAACTAATGATGGTATCACAGCAATAAAGATCTAAAAGGTCTCGTGTTATAGAGGATGTACAGTTTTGATTTCAAATTTCTGAATTTCTATCTTGTGTTCCTCTTGCTAAAATAACTTTAAGAAAAAATGCTAATAATGTATTAGCATTATTAGCACTGCTCAACGCCCCTTACTGGTCTTAAACATTTAATTTAAGTATAAACACTTTTCTTTTCTTTCCAGGAATGATATTTATCCTAAAGTATATAATTTCTTAAGCAAAAAAATCAATGAATTGAAATAAAATGTTTTTCTAGTTCCTTTTTCCTTTAAGTACTAATTTTTTAAGTATAAACTGTGCTTTAGGAGACAGGCAGCATATGAAACAGCCTGAGCAAAACACAAGCATCATGATGTGCTTGCAAGCCGTTAAGGACACACAAGAGTGATGTTTAAACAAAGCATAGAGATTGTGAATGATGAGAGTATTTCTCTAGAAATAAATTACAACTTTTAAAAAATTTGACTGTATCCTGTAAACAACTGGAGCCAACGACAATATTTATAGGGCATCAATTGTGTTGCCTGATAACACTTCACTTTTAAAAAATTACCTTATGGAGATGACGTGTTCCAAAACTTTGTGTGAAATACAGTGAAATATGTGGTGTTTGATAAATTAAGCTCGTTTTTGAAGCTCCCAGATCAATACATGTGTTACAATGAAAATAAAACAAAATACCAACGGTACTCTGCCACACTCACGAGCAACGTCGCGGCTAATAGTAATGACGATCTAGTCCATGTATGTTATGCAGTTATATTTAAGACCTTGCAAATAGAAAAGAGTGCATTATTTGTTCAGCATTTCCGAGGTCTTGTCAACGTTTCGAGTGATACTGCCAAATTCCTAAATGCATAGTGATATCAAGTGCTAATACAGCGTCATCGGGGAACACCAACTCCCAAATACAGCACAAAGCATTAGTTGTGTTTGTGAAATACCAAAGGAAAATTACTTTTCAGTTCAGGCGTATACGAGGTCACCGAGGTTGCACTCTGAGGCCAAATAATCAAGGTGACTTTCAAAAAATTGAATCATAATTTTAATTTAATATGGAATGATTTTTGAGACCACAATCAGTTATTCAAATTGATTCTTAGGGACAAGCAGCAAGAGATTATGAATAAGTTTGTAGCCTCAGAAGGCGCCGTTTATGTATTACCATCAGGGTGATCTATATAAATATTAGTTATCGCCCTGATTATCGTCAAACTTTGTTTTCAACAACGCCGTTTGGATCGTATTCGACTTGTTGTAGTCTCTAAGCTCGTAGGCACGCCTATGATAAGCAAAATCTCGTTGTGGTGAGGAAACAACTACCATGAAATTTGTAGGACAACGTTCAAGCAGTTAATTCGGATGAGATCATTGATAGATAACATCGTGTCTACATTGCAAACAATGAACTTTTATTTAAAAATGTTTCATACTGTGGTTATATAAGGTTCACACTGTTTAAAACGTCCAATAAGTTAACTGACTCGGCAAGCTAAGAGTTCATACACTTACTTTACACTTTAGATGTAAGCTACAAGTCTTACCGTCTTTTCGCGTGCATTGGGTTGTCAGATGTGTCCAGGTAGCAAACTAAGTGCAGCGAGAAGAAAGCGATGAACCTTGCCTAAATAGCCTCCGCATGCCACAATCTGATGTCGCAATTGCGTCATGGAACTGATGTTGGGAAATATTTTAATTGCGTATTGCATCACCATCGTAATTGCTAAAAAAGTCTTTGCGTCATAACAATGTCACCGACACAATAGGTATGACGTAGATTTCGGGACATATCAACTTTACTTCACAAAGCCAGATAATAAGCCCCTAACATTTCAAACGTTTTAGTTATTATTGTTAAAAAAGTTAATTGAAGTACAGAATAAACTTAATTTATGAGACAAACTTCAACTCGAGACCTATCTCTTCGACATTATATCCAATACTGAAAAACGTCTATAGCAACAATTGAGACAACAAACAGACGTAACTAAGATTACTTCGCGATATACAAACGCATGAATGACATGAGCAATTATGCTAAAAGAATGAGTGATAACAATATTGTAGTGAAACCCCAACTCGCTAAGTGGGAATCAAATGTCAGATAAATGAATGATGACACTGAAAAGACCAAAACAAAATTACTAAGCGTCATATGGGACAAGCTCAAAGATTGGTATGGAGTTGAGGTGAATGTTAGTGAGACGACGATTTTGACAAAAAGAGCACTTCTCAAGATTCTTGCCAGTGTGTATGACCCCTTAGGAATTGTATCACGAACTCTTTTGGAAGAAAAAAACTTACCAACTAGCTGTTGATGAAAAGGTAGGATGGGATGTTGAATTGAGCCAAGAGTTGCTGGAGAGATGGACGAAGTGGTATAGAGGACTTGAATCAGTGTATGTGCCAAGAAGTCTTGTAAGTGAAGGGTATAGAGAAAGGCGGATCACATTGCACCACTTCATGGATGCAAGTCAAAAGGCAGCGAGTGCGCAGACAGTTGTTGTTGTTGAGCAAGGAGATAGGAAAAGACAAGGCTTGCTGACAGCAAAGGCTAGAATTTGCCAAAAGAGGACTAATTATTCCTAGATTGGAGCTTGTTGGTTGTCAAATGGGGGCAAATCTAGCCAAAAATGTGAACTTGGCCTTGAAGAACCTTGAAATCAAGGAAAATCATTGCTGGACAGACAGTAGTGTTGCCCTCTGCTGGGTTAACCAGCCATTCAAAAGCTTTGTCGCAAACAGAGTCAGGAAAATACACGAGATTACTGGAGAGCTTCAGGCAGAGTGGAGACATGTCCCAACAAACAAGAATCATGCTATGGCAGCAGAGAAGGTTCAGTAAAGAAGCTTAGGGAAATTGGCTGGTGGAATGATCCTTTATGGTTAGATGATTGTAGTCAGTGGCCAAGAGAAGACGAACGTTTTCGAGGCGCACTGCAGGTAGCAGAGGAAGTGTTAAAGAAGAATGATTGTCTGGTTATGGCAGTTAAGAATAATCCAAGAGACACATGGGACAAATTGTTGGATAAGTATTCTCTAAAGAAAATTCACCGAGTGACTGCATGGTGTCTCCCATTTCATTACAACACAAGGTGCAAAGATAAAAGATCAGGCCCCCTAAGAACTGAGGAAATAATGAAGGCAACAAGATGTTGGATTTGAAGAGAACAGCTGAGTGTGAACTTGACTAGTGTGGAGAACAAAGTATTAGGACTGATCAGGTGTAATGATATGATAAGGTGTGTGGGTAGGATTGGAGGTGATCAACCATTGTTTATTCCTAGAGAGTCAGTTTATGCCAAGCGAATATGTGAAGATGCCCACAGAAAAGATGGGCATAAGTCAGTCAACTACATAATGGCACATGTAAGGAGTGAGTTTTGAGTACCGATGCTCAGAACATTAGCTAAACAGGTTAAGGGAGAGTGTGAAGCATGCAAAATCCTTGCAACACGAGTTTATTCTGCACCTGATGTTGACCAGTTCTCTGGCTTTAGAACAACAGAATCCATTATATACAACAGTAACGGGTATCAATTTTGTTGGCCCATTTCACACCAAAGAGAGTAAGAAGGATGAGAAGGCTCATGTTGTGTTTTTTTGTGTGATACTTCACGAGCAGTGCTTTTCTCCACAGTAAGAACTATGGAAACCAGGGAGTTTAGTGAGCGACTAAATGAATTTATAGCCTGTTACACAAGACCAAGGAAAATTCTCAGTGACAATGCTTAAACCTTTAAGGCAGCAGCAGCTTGGATCAGGAAATTAAGAAACAGTGAACTGTTGCACGATATTCTGGCTGACCAAGGCATTGAATAGGACTTTATAGTACCCAAAGGCCCTTGGAGAGGGGGGTTTTATGAAAGGATGAACAGGGATCTAAAGATGATTATGTGGCAGAAATTGGGGAGGAGTCATCTTCCATTTAGAGCATTCAGTAATGTTATAAAGGAGATAGAGATCATCTTCAACAATAGGCCATTACAGTATGCTGAGGATGAACGTGGTCCAAGAGTATTGACGCCGAGCCGAGTTTTTCTTGGCAGAGATACATACTTGCTTGAAGAAACTGAAGGGGTTGATAGCCCAAGTAAGTTAGAGAGAAGAATAAGGAAGGCCAAGGAGGCAGTGTGGAAAAGGTGGAGTACTGAGTATGATAGAGGGTTCAGAGAGAGGCATGATCTAACAAGCCGTGATTCACAACACCTTGATATAGGAGAGGTGGTATTGGTTGTTGGTGATAGTAAGAATCGCCGAGAGTGGAAAGACGGACTCATGTGTGAATTACTACAAGGTAAGGATTTTGTAGTCCGAGGAGTCCGATTGATTGTTAAAAAGAAGGTGTGGGAGCGTCTCCTTCAAGCTATTTGCCCGTTAGAAATAAGGTCAAAAATGACTATCGAGAAACTAAACAACAGAATTCGAGAAGTCAACAATAACTTGGATGGAACTGAATTACCAATGGCAGGGAAAAAAGACTCAAAGGAAAACTACAGTCGATTCTGCAAAAAGGACAGCAAGGATTCTTTTAAATGAAGAGTAATAGGATCCCAATATCGACAGAGGTAAAATTACGCCAAAATGCATAATTTTAGGGGAGTGTACTAAAATCTCAACGTTTTAGTAAGGGTCAGGTGGTAAAGACCTGATGTATACCAGGTGATGTGCTAGGAACCTCTCCAGGTGCTGACTGTATTAGACTAACAATAGTTAATAAGTTAATAAAGGACTTTACTAACTTATTAACATTCTGCTGTATTGTTTAAGTTTGTAATGCGATGCAAAATGCGGCAAATTATAAGATGATTAAATTGCGCAAGGTGCGATCTAGGGACACGAAAAACGACGTCAGTTGCTGTAGTGTCATGTTGATGCCTGTTGGAGGTTAACAACTTGAAGCGAGGGTTTTAACGTGAGTTAATGTCGTCAATTATGGACGAGAATGTTCTTTATAGGCGTAGACACAGTGTGATTGCGAAAGAGCACGTGTAAAATAGGGATTCAAAAAAGCTTGGATGACATTCATTTGAGGAGATGGAGAGATCAGACGTGCACCACTTTTAAGTAATTTTAGTTGATGTATTTGTATGTGAATTTGTCGAAACATAGCTACGATTCACTACAATATGATATTTCAACGATTATGTATATTTAAAGTGGACAGAGTTTTGATATGCAATTACTCACTAGCTGTGGGGATCCTCGAGGTGTCATCAGAATTCAGTGTTAATGCGCAGGCGTTGGTTGGTGGTATCACAAAATACCTCAACCAGGAGTAAGGGCATCATGGTTGTTCAAGTTCTTTTTTCATAATTCAGTCAAACTGTTGTGCACATTTAGAAACTGAAGAAGTTATGGTAACACAATCTGTAATGAAGGGTTAATTGATTCGTAAATTTTTTCCAGCTTTAATGTATAATAATCAGTGGGGTAATCAGAAGAACACGAGGGTGAGGGAAAAGGAACAAGACTTTGTATTTTTAGGTAGTCGCTGAAGCTTGAAATATCTGTTGAATCAGGATTAAATTGATAGTACTCGTAGGAGTTATAACACTAGCATTCATTCATAAATTCAGTTTTCTATATGACTATTAATAAGATCTCGCCCTTTTGTTTGCATTTTTTCTTATAGTGTACTAAATCTGCTCTGGTAAAACTTACAAAAGCATCCTGTGGTATAGTTATTTACATTTAAAGTAATTGTCAGAAAGACTGTTCCTTACATTCAACGTCCACTTATTAAGTTAACTTTGTTAAGCTATTAACTAATCCGGACATTATTAGCCTCACTTTCGTTTAAACTTTAATACTTAATGTTCTGCTTAGTGTTACAAAATGGTCTTACCTGTATAAGAATTCCGTGGGTGAGGCGACAATAATTAAGATTTTTTGGGACTGTATGTAAGCGCACTGGTATTATGTACGTTGTAACTAGTCTTGCGATATGAAAAACTGCTTTTATCCCACCAATCATTCCCTTATCTCGTGTTTTTTCCTTCTAACTACTGCGCCTTAGTTATATTCACTCAGTAATACACAAAGGAAGGCATCGAAATGTTTTATGTCTGATCCAGGCCTTTCAAAGGACATTCTCATGCTGTTATCTGGGGTCGAGTTCTTGTCAGCGATTGTAAAGATACTGTCACATATGCGCCACGGACAAAAAAAAGCGTTGGGAGGGAGGCTGTGGATTAGTAAGAGTCGTAGGATTTCCCTGAGCCACGGCTCAAGACGTCAGGGTGAATCTAGATAAAGAAAAGAAGAAAAATTGTCCTTATCTTATTTGTGAGACAAATTGTTGTGACATCTTAAACAAAATCTTCCGAAAACTAATCCACGTAAAAAAGTACCACAACAGAATGCCATGCTGCCACTGCTAGAAATTCTCTCACCAGAAATGTTTTGGAAAGGAATAAAATTTATACAAAATGTCTATTAAATGACATTAAGAAGACCCTTAGTAGGGTAGCTGCAACCAGGGAAGGGAAGACTAAGAGGGAATCAATGGAATACAAATGTCTCTGCTACTTTAAGAACACTAGTGAACACATTTTCTCCGATCTAAGACAACACCAAGTTCGATGTTCTTCTTTCACAAACTCCACTTTACAAAGAGTGCAGTCTAAACCAAATCTTAGTGTTGCAAGCAAAGAAAAAACAACAACATTATATACTACCTGAATACTGCAGTGTCGTCTAGATTAATTGCAACGGTCTTTTAAATCGAAAGGAAAGGCACGCAGGGGTTGATGATTCCAAAAGCATAAGCAACTGATAACTGCTGAACAAAACTCAAATATTCAAGTTGCAAAGTAGGAAAGTTATAAACAGGGAGATGTAATCCACGTCTTAAAAAAAGAAGCCATTGACAGCACATCTTGCACTATTCCAGTACTAGAACAAAGAAACATAGCAATCGCAATTTAACACGGCACTTTCCTTGAGAACATTTGGATCCACAAAGTGTTAAAGCGCATTTAGTAGTACATTTGTAGCAGCCAGGTCATGGAAAAAGAATCCTTTTAGAGATAAGTTTGAACTAGTTTTCGAGACTTTTTATGATCCATGTCCTCAACTGATTTGATCAAGCCCTGAATTTTGTTAGAATATGCCGAAAATTTTAAGAGCATCAAGTTGGGTTCAAATGTTAATTATCAATTTGTATGCTAGAAGCATTCAAAGATAGCAAAATTTTCCCCAATTCAATAAAGTTAAGTTTTTAGTTTTCGTAGTATTCACGTGAGCTCTACTAAAAGGAGTCATGGCAACTTTGGTCTTCCTCTTTCATCTTACCCTGATGTTTGTGGTTTCATATAATTTTGAAATAAGAAAAAGGTCCTTCGTACTGGTTGTGGTTTCAGGATCCAAACAGAACTCCAAAGCAAAACTTTTCAGTTGCTTTTCATTCCATTTTCTACATTTCCGGATACGTTTATCAAAAATCTCTTGTACCTCTTCGAGTTATGTTGCTAACAGATAAACAAACGGATTAATAAACACACAAATAAGCATACAGACGTACGAACGAACGCAGCCAAAACATAAGAAAAACGGCAGCACGTTTTATGTTTAATTATATCCATGAATTGTGAGACTGATTGCACATTTAAATACCCGTATGCGATGCAACATATTAATTAACAGCGACAGTTTAGTGACATCGACTTACTACTCTCCTACCAAAACATTAGTCACAGAAGGACTGCTTTTGTTTGTTGATTATTTCTTTAACAATCTTTTTCTGGTACAAAACTTGAAAATCGCCTCGAAAATTTGCGACATTGCGCTAAAATCATACTTAAAAGCTTTTTTCGTCTGACACTCTTCAGAGTATGAAACGTCAGAAAGGAAAGTATATGTACATGGCAACGTATTTATACGAAACATGTAGCAAAATTAGCCAATTTTTGCGTTTTCCTCCAGTGCCACACTCACCTCTAGGTCCCCATTACACGGCATTTTCGGCCATTCACTTGAACCCCGTTTGAGAAATGCGGGACCCTACCACCAAAGGGGGTTGTCTGTAAGTCCACTGTACTTACCCCTGGATGGCAGATCAGCAGGGTTGTATTGGCCGGGACAGTGGAACCATTGATGACTGGACGAGATTTGTAAGACCCTGTGTCTAACATACTGTGTCCAAGGTTTGTTGTTGCGAAGCCAACATAAGACCGCCATCGAGTCGACCCAATAATACGATTCGAATGGCCCGAATTCATCCGTCAAAAGACCGCGAATATTATGGACAAGTTTGGCGAGCAAACAAGCAGCAAGAAGTTCCAATAGGGGAATGCTCGGTCGTTTCAATGGACAAACTTTAGACTTAGAGGTAAGGAGTCGAGTATCGACGTTTCCATTCATATACTGGAATCGTAAGTAGACAACTGCCCCGTAAGCAGCTTCACTTGCATCCGAAATACCGTGAAGCTGTATAGTGTCAATAGTTTGTTTATGCTGAATTAAATAACGAGGAACGGATATTTTAAGAAACTGAGGGATGTCTGTGACTAGACCATTAAACTGCCGTAAATACGCGTCCTGTAGTATGGCATCCCACCCGACTTTTTCGCGACAGAGTCCTTGAAAAAAGGACTTGATTTTGATTACAAAAACACTCAAAAACCCCAATGGATCAAAAATTTTAGCGGCGAGTTTCAAAACCGAACGTTTTGTAGGTGGCAGGGATTCACAAAATTCGATTATGCCTGTCAAATCAAAAAATAATGTGTCGGTTACACTGTCCAAGTTCACCCCCAAAACCTTATGATTCGGATCGACTGTAGCCGTGGATCGGCTAAACGCATATTGGGAATACGTCTGGTCATCCTCAGTAATGGACTGGGAACCTCCCCCGTTCGTTTCAATAGGAGACTCAGCCTGGTTAATGGCCCGTACTACGGACGGGTCATTAGAATTCCATTTATGCAAGTTGAAACCACCCTTTGCCATTATTTCTTTTGCTTTGGAGTAAATTTCCATAGTTTCGTCAGGTGTCTTAGCACCACAAGACAAATCATCAGCATATAGGTTACTTAAGATATTGACTATTTGTGGATGTTCCTCGCGAAATTGTCGAACGTGATACTTAATGACAGGCGCTAAAATAGCGGGAGAACAGGTAAGACCAAACAACAAACGGCGGTAACGGTAAGACACAATAAGAACCGCCTTTTCAATATCATTGTACCATAAAAATCTTAATGAGTCCCAAATCCGCCTCATCAATGACAATTTGCAGGAGGTCTTCGAGACCGGCTGATTCCTGCTTCCAAAACTGCTCCAGAGATCTGGAAATTTCAGCTCTTTCACCGTCGACTAAATCTCTGGAAGGTATAATATCTATTGCAAGATTTGAAAATTGACAAGATGAATTATTTGACATGAAACTACATGTTACTGGGCCTGAAAGCAGCCAACCAAGCTTACTGTTAACAGAAACAGGGCCCTTGCTACCTCTACAAATTTCACCTTAAACTATACTATAATAATAGTCAACACCGACTATCATATCTATGCGCCTATTGCGCCTGTTTTGCGCAAAATTATCGGCCAAACGCAACCCATGAAAATGGGAATAAACACTGGTATCTACCGAGAAAGACAGGGGTGAGCACAGCTCTGCTGTGGTCAAAACAAATAAGGGTAAAACTTCATCCCCAAGTTCTAAATTTACTTTAACTTTACTACACTTCTTCCTTACATTTTTCTTGGACCCAAATGTGTTCAAGTTAATGTGTTCTTGTGCCTCTATAGGCAATTTCAGTTCTTTTGCCAATTTCTCAGAGATGTAACTTCTCTGGCTTCCTGTGTCAAAGAGAATCATCATCATCTCATCATCATCTCATCATCCTCTTGCTGGTTCGGTCATTCCCAAATACATATGCTGTTGCCGTCTGCAAAAGTACGGTGGCCTTGTCCATGGTACTGGTAGTAACAAAATCAGGATCAGCTGGCGTTTGGGAATCGTCTGGCGATTTCTGGGTCCTATGAGTTTCATGTAAGGCCGTGTTATGTTTGCTCTTGCATACATAGCACCTGACGGGACTTCGACAATCCTTTTTCTGATGGCCGACTTTCAAGCAGTTGAAGCAGCGTTTGGCATCCATCAGAAGCTTCTTTCTCTGAGCTAAGTCAGTAATCTCAGAGCACTTGTCCGCAAAATGACTCTTCTTGCAGAAATAGCACTGGGGTTTGCGCCTGTTGGCTTCACTGACCGCAACAAAGGACTTCGTTGTAGCCTTTGGAGCACTTTCCATTGACCGCAGATTTTTCTCTACTTGCCGACTTTCGTTAGTGGCCATGTTTCGGCTCATCTCACGAGCTTCGATTTCGGTCCGAAGAATGCTCATTACTTCGTTGATATGCCATATATCTTCCGACGTTTTTCTCGTAACTTGAAGGGCAATTTCTGAGGGCATTCTTGACATGATAACTGGAATTAACAGACTCCCATAGTGTTCGGATGTAATACCTAAAGACTCTAAATCTCGGACGTGCGCATGAATACTGTCGTAAATCCCCCGTAATTGAGAAATACTATCACTAGGATGTTTTTGTAGGCTCAGAAGGGCTTGCATATGCGCACTTATGATCTGCTGAGACTTGCCGAATCGATTTTTGAGAATTTCTTTGGCATGGGCGTAGTTTTCCTCCTTTATTTCCAGTCCCTCTAAAGCCTTGTAAGCTGTTCCTTCTAACGAAGTCAGTAAGTAATTTAGTTTGTAAATGGTCGCTACATTATCGTTATCGTCTACAGCACATCTAAAACTTTGCCAAAACGGCTGAAACTTCGTTACTTCCCCATCAAATTTTGGGAGGGTAATTTTCGGTAAACGCACTCCACGTGAATCTTGGTGCCGATTTGTGCGTGAAGAAACCGGACTGTAGGCGATTGCTTGCGACGATAGTTCGTATGTCCGCGTCGAGGGCGGTGCCACGGGAGTATTAGACTCGTCTACTCGTTCTGCACCCGTTTCTGAAGGATTCTGTGGTGTTTTCAAATAAACATCGATTTTTAATAAAAGTTCGTTAATGTTCGTGGCAATTTCGGCGGACTCTTCCACTTCTCTTTCGATTTCATCTATGTCACAGCGCGACAAAATTTCGTCGTCCAGAGTCATTAAATATGTACGTTTATCCCGAAGCATACTCGATATGGACTGCAGCCTTGTTAACGAATTTGTAGTCGGACTATCAGTACTACTTTCAAAAATCGCACTTACTTCATATCCCAGTTTTGTCACCACAGCTCGGTTACCAGCTCTGACCTTCTTCATTCTTTCTGTTCTTTCTTTTTCTTCAGAGGTTGACATTTTCCTTAGAGTTCTATACCTTAACTGACTAACAAGGGCCCCACGCTGGGCGCCAATTGTTGTAGAGCAAAAAGAAGCGAGACGACACGGTATATAAGAACTGAAGATTCACTTTTGTTAACCTCTATACGCTGGTACATTTCCATCACAACTCCTTCTTCGTTAACTACGCTTGATATATACATACAGAAAACCACGTGACTTAGGTATTATAATAGTTACATAAAAAGGGGACTGGGGCGAGTCTGAGTAGGCGTTATACATTACAACATTTTTAATAGAAAATTTGTCGGAATTTTATTTACAACGAACAGTTTCCAAATTGACGCTTACATACGTCAAGGAGAATATTACTCCTGGAAAACAACCTAAAAGGAATGTATATCTACATACATCAGTAGGTTAACCTAAACAAACCAAAAGATATTATAAACAAGTTAGAATATGGGTGTGTCACCCGACTACGGGGAAAGTCCACAACAATTTCGTAAAAACAATGGCCAAAAATTCTTGTTTTAGAGCATGTCATAGTCAATGCTTTGCACTTCTTATTACTGGAAAATTTGAGCTATAACTCAGTCCTTGACTAGCTTGCTATTCTCCAAGCTAAAGTCATCTCTTATGCTGATTGGAATGTTTGAAAGGGCTATAGCTCGTGTCAAAGCAAATATAGCTCCGAATGTCGATTTACAGCCCACATTTATAGCATCATTGTTGCGCAACACGATAATTAAAAGACCGGCTGGCTGGAATTCGGAAGACAGTTTTACAATTTGCATTGTCTCGCACTATTTCTTGAAGGAGGAAAAAAAGCGCAAGCTAGCGCCCTTTCTATTTGGCCTGGGATTTTCTGAGTCAACTTTTATACTGATTGTACAATATTGAACTGATTATGGCTCGCACCAAGGCAATGTTAGCTCAAATAAAGTGCTGGAAATCTTCTTTCGAACATCTGACGTTCCTCTGGTATGTCCTAAAGTTACCTGCCGTTCTATTTATCGCATTATTTGTATATTTTGTGTTTACACACATTCAGACGTTGAGAGAAATCGATAACAGCTGTCACTAAGTTCGCTTTTCGGTAGAAAACCAAACAAAAGGTAATTAACTCAGGGTTAATTCCTTTGTAAAGTCAATAAACAGAGTTATTCAAATCGGTTGAGTGTGAACTTGTTAGTGACGTCAGAATTTTGCCATAATGCTTGTGGTTGAGAAGAAATTCGATTGTTTTGCTACTGCAGCCCATCATCCCATCATGAGGAGAACCAGCTGGCATAAATGGAGTCGAGTATGTCATGTCATCATTGGAAGAACCCATCAGGATCAACGGCAGTGGCAGCTGGTGTGGTTTTTCGTTGGGGGGAGGGTAAATTTCAGATTTGGGTTTCACGCCCCTATTTCATATTAGAGATGTTAAATGAGAACAAAAATGTAACTTTTAGGTCTGTGTTGCTCAGGAACCTAGGAATTTAGTAAATCTTCGATAAAAAATGTTTACGTGTAAAAACAAGTTACAAATGCAAGTTACCGCAAATGTCGTAGCATAAGAGCAATACTTGACCGTGAGTTTGCCACAGGTGCGCTTTGATTGAATTAGGATTTACACAAAAGGCTGTTGTTTTTAACGGGGTAAATGTCTGTTAGTTTTGGAAAATTTTATTCTAACCTCAAATTCGCCAAATTTTGTCTTTTACATTTCTAACAAGTCCCCCTACGTAATCTGGCTTAAACGTTGTTCTCTGCCACTAAGTTATTTGTTCTCCAAGTTGTATTTAGTGAGAAATCATTTCGCATAAATAATTGCTTTCCTATAAAGCAAACGCAGGTTTAGGTCCTTCTTAGTCTCTATTAAAAACCGATATTTACACATTACAATAAGGCAGACTTTTACCCAATACACACAAACATTCCGGACTTCGTGCAGGGCAGCGTTTACATTTTCAACTTTGTTTCTTCCCTGTGAGATACACTTTCTTGTTACTAAACTACGTTTGAATACATGTTTGAGAAGAACATTACAAATAAAATCAAATCTATGCAGCAAATACGAAAGAGAGTTCAGAAGAGGTTTAAAAACAGATGCTAAAATTGAATTATTGATAGAATTCGTTTAATTAATTTGTGGCTAGTTTGTGGTATGTAGTAATATAATTTACAATTTAAACATGAAACGTACAGAAATTTAATATTGCATCTATCAGGCATACCAATCTTTGTTATTACTTACAAATTATAAGCTATAAATACCATTCAAGGTGCTCTGTTGAACACCAGACTGACGAGCCATTGGGCATTTTGTATCTTTTTTTCCTTGAGTAATAGAGACCGTATATAACCTTCCTTAAAGTCAGAGGCACTGTCACAATAAAGTGTTGATCACAGCAATGAATGTTGTGTAAGTACAAAACTACGTGACTCACCCAAGGGCTAAGTGATTAACCGACTAATTTTCCGGAAGATTTAGAGACTGTAAAAGCAGACATTGATATCCGTTCTTAATTT
>JANTCA010077637.1:0-12909 GCA_024741275.1 Chironex yamaguchii
TGGTTCTCCTCATGATGAGATGATGGGCTGCACTCGCAAAACAATCGAATTTCCACTCAACCAAAAGCATTGTGGTAAAATTTTAGTCACCAGCAAGGTCATACTCAACCGATTTGGATGACTCCATTTATGCCTTTTACAAAGGAATTAACCGTGAGTTAAAATTATACGAGTTGGCAATTGCGGTTGAATGATTAAGATTGTTTGACACTTCTTATTGAGCTGTTTAGCACCGTAGGAAAGGTGTCAGATTTGCAGCTGTGAGACCCGTCTTCGAAGCTCTTGTGGTCATAATCTTTACGTCTGTTGATTGGACAAGTCGAGCATATCTACTTCTGTAACAGGTGCAAATGGTGGTTATTGGATATCTTGCAAGTGAAACCACATGACATTTGTAAGCATACTCGACACTCTTTCCTGTTGTCCTGTTGAGCGCCGTATTTGCAAGCTCAAGCAAGGACACCTTCAGTACGGGGGTACTGGGGCAATCACCCCCCACCTTCACCCAACAGGGGAGCAAGTATAAGAAGTGCCCTTTTATGGTAATTGATAATCTCATTGAGAAAGGCACAAAAATTTGTTATGTATATTATGGAGACAAATTGTGGATGAGAAAACAGAGGAGAAATGAATTTGATCTCAGCCCAGAATATCAATTTGACTGCCTCTGATTGCATACAAATATTTTAATTATGGCAAAGGTGTCATCAACATACCGAAAATAAACAGACAACTTTTGGTTATTAATATTTAGTTACAACCCCTTTCTATGTATACCGCAGATGGGTGTCGAGAAATTCCATCAAATATCTTTCAGACATTGAGAAAAGCTTGATTGATATATTGTAGCGTAACATTTCAAGGATTATTAAAGGGAATGCTATAAAACCCTTATCATCAGAACCAGTTCCTTTTATTTGGCGAGTAACCAAAGCTCTCCGAGTGAGGCCTCTTCCACTCAAACACTGAATTCTTTCACAGTAAAGTTTAAGATTTTGGGGCTTTATAATTCTATTACCTTGAAACAAAAACTTTTGCAGTAAGAAAATCCTATTTATCGACGATTCTCTTAAGTGCTTCAATAATTTACATAACTCGAAGCAACATGTGTATACACACGTAACCAAAATGTACGGGTATGTGGATTAGACACAATAAGGCCATGTTTGAAGCATTTTTGGTTTCACAACATTGTGAAGCGAGCCTTCTGAAGCACAGACACATGACAAAGATTGCGTGTAAAAGGGACTAATATTGTAGGGGACAAGAAGAGTTTTTATCACCAAAATTATTACGCTTAAGGGGAAATGTTTCAAAAACCTTTTGCCCACAATCTGACATTTGTTGCTGCAACTGTTGCAACCCTCCAGAGGATGAATCTGTTATGAGGTTTGTGAATTATTGTTATCGCCTGGACTCTTGCATTTGCCTCGTTTAAGGTTTTTATCCAAAGAAAGATGGCGGATGTCTGAATTAGTGATAGTAATCATATCGAACACTGACATGTAACCAACCAAGAAACAGTAAGTGAGGAAGATACTCAATTCCTTTCTCGTGAATGTAAGAAGTATTTAGATGGCATTTTCAAAACTTAGTCGCAGGCTTGCTTGCTTAACTCAAATTATGCTTATAAAGTTGCTAAAATGCTTGAGACAAGACATGATAAGCTCCAAACATCCATGGTTTCTACCGAGTCGACAAATATTAGGATTTTCAAAGCTTATGAATTTATGTAACCATTCAGTGAGGGATAGTTTGTCTTAGTAACAGCAAGGTTGTCTTAGTCATGGTTTTCTGAAAAAAGCTTGAATATCTTCGTTAAGTTTTTATCTTTCAATCACATGTTACGTTTGGGAGGGGATTTTGGACTGGAGGTTTCTTTTGTCCAAAGAAACTTAAAATTTTAATCACACGCGCCCTTAAAGGATTATAGAATATTCCGTGGGATTATTCTTCTTTGACGAAATTAATTAAATGCTAAACTTTTATATGACACGTTAATTTAACACTTAGTCTTATTATCAATGTCAATGTCATTGACTTTTAGAAATTAGGCTTGTGGGAGCAGGTTTGGGTCTGGGGGATGTATCTGGTTACAAAGTCGAGTTGCAAGTCCTCTCCAAGTTGTTATATGGATTGTATATTCTACATGCAAAGTTTGCTTTTGCACAGTACCTCGTTATAAGGGAGTGTCTGTGTGTAAACTCTTGCAAATGGAGCTACACTATTATTACAGGCTTTTCTCAAATAGCCAGGGTCTTCATGTTTTAGTATCTTTCCCTGTTATACGGAAAGGCCACGTTAACGGTTAGTGTACACCTATTTCAACTCACAAGAATGTAGTGCCTTAGGACAAGTAAAAAGCTAACGAAATATAAACTTTGTAACTTTACTTTGGTAGTGTATCCTCTGGGTGTGGTAGGCATGCATATCACACCCTGTAAATGTCATCTGCAAAGTTCACATCAAGTAATAGATGATTATGTTTACCATATCATGAATAGTAAGTTTTTTCTAAACTAAGTTTTTAGAGAGCCTTCTCTTATTGTCAGGAGATCTGGAGATAAAGCTTATGACTTATGACATGACAAACTTCAATCCTCTTTACCTTCCACTCAGTTGACAAGGAAATGTATTTCAAACATATTTATCAAGTAGTTTCCATCCATTACAGCTAGGCTCAAGATGGAGCAGGGCAATCATTAAGCAATAAAAACCCACAGAAAGCCAGTAGACAATAGATATTTTTCTTAACAAACTTCCAGTGAAATGCCAGCAGAAATAACTGAAGGCATGGCTTGAAAATGTACCTTTACAAAGAAGACAAAAAATTAAAATAAAACTTATTGTTAAGTTTTACTGCTCCATTACTTTTTTACGTTAGGAGTTGCTACAGTTTTGTTGATTTTGTTTCTTTTTCTTTTCAAGTAAAATCAACAACAATTACAATGATATATCATTCCTCATTTTTTTTAAATGTGCATTCAGCTATCCACTATCAATTTTTATTATATGCAATATGATGCTATAGCTTGCATTTGTAGGCTATCTAAGCGATTTATTCACTGCACACCCCTGTTTCATTACTTTTTTGAAGAAGCGGAAGATCCATCAGTTTCTGGTACTTTGATACATTCCAAGAATAATCGACACCATTGAGGTGTCAGACCATCAAGGTGACCTAGCTCATCTAGAAAGAACCAATCAATTACATCACCATGGTATGGGTATATTCTGCATGTGACTTTTGTGCCTGCAGAGATCAAAGTATAATAGTTAATAATAAGACATTCAGAAGGCAACTTAGGAGCCCATATCAACTAGGTCAGCATATGCTGCAACAGGGATTTCTAATGCACCAAAACAGTTCCATCATCTGGTTTATTTAGTATGACAATTGCATATCGAAGATATTTTGCAAGAAAAGTGGATTGCACAAATGTTCATACATGTGTAAAAGTGCAGATTTGAATTTTTTTGATTCGTGATAGAGGAACTGCCTGACTGTCAAGTCCAGATAAGCATGATAAACATCATATAATCAATGCTAGTAGTCTCATGCATTGTTTTGCTAAGGATGAGAACTGATAGAGCTGCAATGGTGACCAAAAAAGCAACAAAATGTTGACAAGGGTCAAAATCTTTGTATGAAGAAATATAATTTCAAGGATAATCAGTAACATGGAATGGGAGAAGAGATGTGGCTTCTAATAACCCCTTGCCTTTGTAGAAGGAATTTGGTGTGCCCCTCAGTATCAGAACCTATACCTACAAATAGGAAAGGTATGTTCCAACAATACATAGCATAACGGCATAAAGATTGAATAGATGGTGCAATGCAGTAAAGCGTGAACTACTTATTCACATTGATGTAGATGTAGAAAGTCCCAAATGGGTCCAAGGGTGGCTGAGATGAAATCAATGTGTAGTATTTTCGTTGTTGTTATTTACAAAATGTAGTTATCTAAATGTTGCTGCATAGATGTGAACCATAGCTGCTACAGGTGTATAATACATGCCAATGAGATGGTTTTGATCATAGGAAAAGTTAGTTGATATAAGACAGTTGGTCAAATGCAATGTTCTGATGCCAAAGTGACCTTTAAGGGAAGCAAGAAATTGATAGGATTTGGCTTGTCAATGCTGTATTACTGGTCAATGCTTTGCCAATCATACTAAAATATGTTTGGGTTTTACACTGGACCAGTATAACATGTGTTTCTTGCAGGTACATAGGTCGCTGACTGCATTTCCATTGCAGAAACTGTACAGAATTAGTAAACAAGAGACTTGTTTACTTCTTTATGATTAAAGGCAAGATTTTTTAGATAAAATTGTGGTTTAATAATGATATTTAAAGATGGTTTTCTTGTGTTTTTCGTAAATTTTAACTGATTTGCTGGAGTATCTACAAAGTTATCAGAAGACGTCAGGTTCATTTTGGAACAATTGGATTGATTTATGTTAACTGAATTGTTAAAGACTTACAGTAATTGTCTTTTGAATTTGCATTCTAATGATTGATTTGTACCATAGGTTGCTGAATAATTAAATACTAATTAATAGCATGATAATTTTCTTATTGCAGTAATAACGATGCATCGAAGTGGAAGCGAAGAGAAATGCCTACGAACTGTTTTGGTTTTAGATCATCATCCACAATTGGTAAAACTAATAGGAGCCAAGATTGATTTAGATAGCAGCAGTAAATCCAAGCATGCACATGGTGCTGGCATTCTTAGTAAATCCATTTGGACTTTGGCATGTGAGGCAGCGGTAGAATATTGCAGAATTGTATATGATGTTATGTCTGATGCGTACATGGTAAGTTGATATCAATAACATTGCAGAAGCAGTCTTTTTCATTGAATTAATGCAATTGCATGGATGGTCATGTACGTAGAGAAAATGAAGCAAGTGATTAATTTTTATGAGTTGAATATTTGGGCTTTGTTTTTGACCTACTTGTGTATAAAAGAGTGTCAATTCATACATGAAAACTATTACATGTGGTCGACAGCACATAGTAATTTCCTCATGAAGAGGACTGCAGAACAGGCATTTTTGTTTGACACGGGTGATCACCCTCACCCTTGCCGAATGATTTATGAGGGCTCTTGACCGCCCTCACAAAAACATGTTTTACGCCTATTTTGTTTCTTTAGTTTCTAAACTATCTGATTTATAGCCATCCATTTTAGACAGACAGAAAGCGATAATGATAACCGCCTGTCACCAAAAAAGGCTTCTGCCAAACTTTTTTGATACTCTTTCTGCCAAAGTGGACAGTTTCAAGAATTGAATTTCTGTCATGAATCCAAAAGGAAGCCAGGTCGAACTACAAACCCTCATGAAGTATGGAAAGTGGTGATCACCCTCCAAAGCTTATCAACGTGGGTGATTTACTGCCCTGGTGAGAATTTGTATACGAAAAGGCCTGGCATAAGGTCAGTGGGATTGTTGGGTATGTTGGGTCACAGGGAGAATGTCTACCTGAAGTTAAATATAAGACAAAGTCATTAGGAATTATGTCAAGATACAGTCACAAACATCCATAATTTGAAAACGGCTTTTTGGAAGTTGCAGTTCAAAGATAGTTCTCCCTTAAAACTTGACTTGTTGTCATTTGTAATTTGTAACCTGAAACAATGCCTTATCTAGAAATGCTGCGTCCTGTTGTAAAAGTGTTGTTTGAAAAGTTCAAGACATATTCGTGTAGATTCTTCATATCATAAGGGTTTACAAACAAAGGCATTTTCGTTGTGTTTCCAGTTTGATTCAGAAAATTTTAAAATAATATTTGGGTTTAATTGTCTTTTTGTATGTCACATCCTTTATGACAAAATAAAAAGAAACTTATTAGCCTACTTTTTTATTCGCCTTTCCTTTGGAAGATCAAGACTTAAGAAGAAGCACAAACATTTTTAATAAAACGACAGTAAGCAAGTATTCATGGATACTGAAAAAGTTTGTATTTATATTTGAAGGAGAGGAGAATACATTTTGAAATGACCAAATGGAGCAATGATATTACGAGGAAAAGGTGGGCGAATATTGTGAGTGGGGTAGAATATAGTTGAAGGTACAGTTAGAAGTGAATACTTGGTGGGAAGGTATCTTGTGTGGTTGAAATTAAATTTAAAAGACTTTTTGAAACGAGGAGTACAAATAATTTCCTATGGACTATCAGCACTTGTTTTTCTAGTTGGAAATTTATGCTGTTGTTGTCATTTAAATTATGTATCATATCACAAGTGTTGCCATGTAAGAATTTTATAAACTAATCACACATCTGTATCGTATTCTACTTTTCAGGTGCAAGTCATATCATCTGATTACACTGCAACAACCTTGAACAAGTTTGTGGATCAGGAGCAAACAGTGACTCAGGTACAAAAACGTTTTCCTCAATAGCCGTTCTTGATGAGATTCTTCAAATCTCATCATAAGCTTTCATCATAGATGTCAACAACAGTGTATTGCCATTCCCTTCCTCTACCATCCCCTTCCTCTACCATCCTGTTTCTCAGCCATCCCCTTCCTCTACTATCCTCTTTTTCTGCCATCCCCTTTCTCTACTATCCCCTTCCTCTACCATCTTGTTTCTCTGCCATCCCCTTCCTCTGCCATCCCCTTCCTCTACCATCCCCTTCCTCTACCATCCTCTTTCTCTGCTATCCACTACCTCTACCATCCTCTTTCTCTGCTATCCACTACCTCTGCCATCTTCTCCTTTCCAATTTTCCTGTTCTGTCATCCCCTTCCACTCACCCTTCATTCTTCCATCCCCCTTCCACTCCCTATTTTTCTTTCCTTTGTTCTTTTTTGGTTTGTTTTCGCTTACCTTCATTCTCTCTGTGTCGTATTATGGCTAGCTTTGATATCAGTTGTTGCTCAAAGGTCATGATTTTGCTACTGTAAACAGTGGCCTCTTTTCCCTTATTTATACGATTCTTTTTTTAAAAAGAGTTCCTTCCTCGTGTCTCTGACTTAGATCCTGAAATCTCTAGCAGCAAATGGTAATGTTTGGCAGGACAGTCATGGCAAAGAGTCATCAGTTTATCCAGGATTGGAAGCAGCGACTCATTCATTAGTTGATAATTTTTCGGAGATGGACCATTATGGCAAACGCTTAAATGGTAGAATAGTCTTGATAACATCCCTACAAGAGTACGTATGAGGCTTATGCCATTTGTTGCATTTTGTAGGTAGTAGTACCTCTTTGCTTACATGAGATGGTATGTGGAGCACCATCTTGTATTTCTTTTGCCCTGAGATTTGATATTTACCTCCTCCAGGAGGTTATGTGTTTGTCGGGGTTTTTTGTCTCTTTGTCTTTCTGTCTGTCTTTCTCTCTGTCTGTCTGTCTGTCCATTTGTTTGTGTGTCTGCCTGTTCGTTAGCAAGATAACTCAAAAACGTATGGGCTGATTTTCACGGCATTTCAGGAAGTGTCTGCTTTGGTTAATTTTGGGGGATGATCTGAATGAAATTCTGGATTCTGGATCCTGGATCACTTTTTCGGTAATGAAACCTTCACAGTGCTTGAAAGGGATAACGCAGTTACCATATTTGGTAATGATATTTTCATGAAAGTGAGAAGCTAGCAAATCATCGTGGGGAAAGCCCATGTTGTTTGAATAATACTGGCTAGCAGAGGTTTCTACTTTTAGACTGCTTCTAGTTGAACGTGTAATAGAGTAATGCAACTTGAAAACAGATCTCAAAACAGTTAAATGTCTTTGAAGTATGTAGTGTATTGAATTAATGACAAAACATATAAACTAACTCAAAAAGACATGCTGCCTACCACACATGAATATATGGTAATTTAAGAATTTTCGTGCCTATGTGATGTCACACCTCTTGGATAGAATCAAGCAAGACCCATCCACATAAATTCTGTCAGCATGTACCAAGACACATCCACATAAATTCTGTCAGCATGTACCAAGACACATCCACATAAATTCTGTCAGCATGTACCAAGACACATCCACATAAATTCTGTCAATATGTACCAAGACACATCCACATAAATTCTGTCAGCATGTACCAGCAACCATTTTGATCGTGTGAGTCCATTACCTAAGCAATGTGATTCTGCGATAGTACAGCATCTGCTAACTAGCTTTGTGTGCCTGGGTCCTCCACGTGTTTAAAACAAAGGCCATTGTATGGAGAAGGATTGTCATTGGCCAAGTTTTTTGCTAAACGGCATTGATTGGATAGAAGGGCATCAATTCAATGTTGTTCCTTGTAGTGTAGATAGATCAAAGCAAAAATAATTTCCTTCACAATATCCTGCATTGAGCAATTAACTAAAAATATAATGGTTAGGTAAAGACATATGTTCTTCTAAGTAAATACCCTTATGGGCGACATCACTTTCCCCTTTTTATGCAAAACCACAATAACACTATGAAAGAAATAATGATTGTTTTCGCTTTTCGCTTCCTAATAATCTGCATTGTATGGGTTATGCAAATATCATTTAAAACATTGGTTAATGCCACATTTTGGCCATGAGTGAGGCATTTAGAGGGTACTATTGCTAGTATTAATGGTACATGAAAACGTGGGCAGATAAACATAGCAATGATTACGTTTTAATATAATACAAATACAGGCAACAGACATACAGTGAGGCCGGCCTTTTAACACCGACATTAAACGGACTTTGTAAAAAACCCGATGTTAATCTGATTTTAAAATTACCTTAGATGCAAAGATGGACATTTATGGCACAATTTAGTAGTTTTAAAACACTTTTTAAGCACAGGGCATCATTTAACAACCAAATAACTAACCTTGTACAAAGCCCTTCTAGAAAAAACAGAAACAAGCCCTTGGCCTTTCACCACTTATTTTGCACATTTGTGCCTCAAACTCCTGCCCATAACCTTTGTCTCCGGCCCAATCATGGGCTCGGTTTTATTCTTATCGGCCAATTTTTGATGCTTTATTACACTATAAATTTACGTATTTTTACTCTTAGTGCCTGTTTTATGTGAGAGTACCTATTTTATCTAATAGTACCTGTTTTACCTGATTGTACTTTTTTCATGATAATTACCTGATAAACTTGTGTCCAACTGGCATGAAGCATGTACCTTTGATCGATAGCCACCTTCCCCACGTATATATAACCAATGTATCTTCCTTTGTCACTTTAGAGACAGAGATACGAGATCAATGTTTAATTATGTGCAAGAAAACTTGGAAAAATTAGATCAAACAAGGTATATTTTTTACTGTATTTTCATTTCTTGTCCATACTTTCCTTGTTTTTCCTGCCTGTTGTTTCATTTGACATAAATGGCCCATATATAGGTCCAGTTGAATGCTGGCCAACCTAGCTTGATGCCGCGCATAGACATGACTTTATTGCATAAAACCCTTAACACCTGTTACTAATTTTGATCCTTGTTGACTGGTTTGTCTGACAGTGTACACGACTAATTGGTTTGTCTCTACAGGTATGACTTGCTCTCTAGAAAAGCCAAAAGTAAACATCTGCCAAGTTCAGTATGTTTATCAAGTAAAGTCGCTTTGTTTGCTTTCGCAGTAGCTACTTTCTCTTCGAGGCAAAGGTGGCAACGGCCTCTGTAAGGGCACACGTGCGGGAGTATGCTCAAGTGTATAGGAAAACATTTTCCTTGTTTTTGAAGCTCCCAGGCTTACTCGGAAAGCTCCGTCTCCGTACGGTATATTCCGTTATTTCTATGTTAGTTTTCGGCTTTTTGAGTGATTTGGTGTGGTTCCTAAACCGGTCTTTAAATCGCTTAGCGCAAGCGCCAATGTACAAATTTCCTTTATTTGCGTTGTTGTTGATGCTTAGCCATTTGTCTGAGTGCACCCATTGACCAATGCTGTTCTCAAGTGTTCTCCATTCATGCCTGCTGCTTTCATTTGTGTATGTGTTACTCCCGACTATTCCTTTAGATCATCCAGCCATTGTCTCTGGGGCCTTCCTCTAGTTCTTCCTCCTTCGATCTTCTCCTCAATAACAACATTCGCTAGGGTCTTCCGTCTTCTTGCTTGATGGCCATAATACTTGAGCTTTCTTTTCTTGATGTTGTCTACACGCATTCGTGATATTGATCTTGTCCTAACTGCTCCTTTATTAAGCTAGAACGATACGTTCATAATTTTTTGAAATATTTTGAAAACTAAGCAATAAACAAACACCGATGATCATATAACCTCCATGACGAAATAAAATGGTTGATGTCGCAGGCAAAACCATTAGGCTTACATTTCTTTTTTTGTGTTCGTTGATTGTAGAAGCGTTCACATTGATATAGTGTTGGTGAATATTCCTGGAAGTGGAGAAAAAGTGAATCAAAACAAAAAAGAGGTTTGTAGTATTAAGGAAAATGAATTGCAAGACCATTCCAAGACCATTTCAATTTGGACGAAGGCAAGGGTAGTTCAGGAGTAGTGGAACGTGTGGTAAATAAGTTATGCTCCTGAACCTACGGACCCTTGTTCGAATCTACATTTAGGTGGAATGACGTTGCCACATCCGTTGAAGTTTTCTCGTCTGAATGTTCCTTTGTTAAGTGACATTGATCATTTTCCAAGGGAAGATTGGTTAGATAGAGGATGGGTAACAGCCATTTTTAAAAACGTAGCTCGGTAACATGACAGTCACATCAAGATTGTACGGGGGAATGATTGTCTAGCATTGCTACATAACACAACAGACCGATTTGCTGATTGTCAACGCGAAGAACCGATTTTTAAGAACATTTTTATTGACAAGATACTGGCTGAAGTGATATACATATTATTATTAGTGCAGCTATTGTGGTAATAACCAAGGTGAAAGCCGAAATACAATTTAAAATTCAATTAATAAACTTCGCCCTTACCCACCCATGGTTTTCGTCTCGTAATACCAAGGACTTTAAAAATCCTTCAACCAGACTTATTGTGGAGATGCCAGATCAGTTTGATTGTTGGCTTTTCTGTCTGAGGGTTGCCAGTTCGAGCCCCATTGCCTCCCACTTACTTCAGCTGTTGTGGTAATGTTCCACTCTTATAAAATATATGCTAAATATTTTGGCAGCTTAGATTCTACATATAACTGTCACTGACGAAGGCTTAAATCGAAGCATAGAAAAAAAAAAATTTCTCCTTATCCACCGCTGGGTTTCAGTTACTAATGCCAAGGAATTAAAGTTTCCGTCAACAGAGCTGTGTTTCGGGATGACACATTGGTTTGTGTCATGACTTTTGAGTCTGAGGGTTACTGGTTCGAGCCAGGTCGGCTACCGATGCAGCTATTGTAGTATTGCTTTGCTCATGAGTAATGTATATGAGTTTATTAAAGTATAAAGTAAATAATATCATGCAATATCATTTTGATGTGGCTGGCGACGGCAAGAACGCCACGTCAATTGGTAGTTGAAGTGCATCAGTTATCTTGGCTGTTCCCCTGCCTGGCATCAATTTGCCTCTGTTTTGCGAAGAGGTTAGACGACAGTTGTGAATTTATCAAACTGATTTACAAAAATGTGGTGCCATGGGGCCTGGCTTTTTTTATACTTTACAATTATCATATTGGTTGGCTTGCCTTTCCTCGTACAATTATTCGATGCATTATCGTCTTTTTTGTCTTCACATAATAACTGATTAATTTAGAATTTTCGTTAACGGGCTAACTACAATGTATTTTATAATTTCTAGTGCTGTATTTTAACATTACTTTTATCTTTGTCAGTTATCTTCCAACCTTTCAACATCAGTTGTCACCTTTAAAACTAGTCAGGCATCCTTCATGATGAGTATTTTGGCAAGAAAGCATTATAATTTAAAATCAACAACCGTCACCGGAATCCCGATGAAGGTAGGGAATTGATCATGGAGATCATTGACAACAAAATTCATGTAAAATATCATAACCATGAAACCGTCCATTCATCTGTCGATCCATCCCTTATCCATCCATCCATCGTCCATCCATGAGTGCATCCATAAATGCATAGATGCATGTATCCATCCATCCATGCATGCATGCATGCATGCATCCATGCATGTATCCATCCATCCATGTATCCATCCATGCATGTATCCATCCATGCATGCATCCATGCATCCATGTATCCATCCATTCATGCATGCATTCATCCAACCATCCCTCCCTTATCCATTCGTGCAAGCACACATCCATGCATCCATGCATCCATACTCCTTTCAGCAGTCAATCATTCAATCAATGAATCAATCAATCGATAAATCAAGCAATAAATCAAGCAATCTACCTACCTATCCATTAGTCAAGTTCAGTTCTCATTCATTATTCTTTAATTTATTTTGTTGTTTGTTCAAGCTAGCAGACAACGATGAAGACAGTCAGTTAATATTATATACTTTTGGCTAATATGACTGTATACTTGATGGATTAAAATTAATAATTTATTTTGTGTTTGTTCAAGCTAGTAGAAATGTTGCCTGTCATGGTATCTATGGGCCAGCATATCATATTTTATTTCCGTCAATGTAAATAATTTGTTTTAATTTTTTTGTTTTAAAGGAAGAGCAACATGCTGGGACATCAGCAAATTATGACGTGGAATTAATCCATCCCGCTGAGGTTCATCACGAAATCGACTGCTTTTGTAAGTTGTTCAGAGGACAGCCTTCGTCTCATTTCTAAGTTATTATTTTGCACATTGATGACGTGCCTTGAAAAGTAGTCACCTGTATTGCGTCATCATGGTTAGTTCCCATTCTCACTGCTCATGTGTCGGCTGTTTACAAACATTGGAATTCAAGTAGCCCTTGTCTTACATCTATTTTCAAGAAAGGCATACCCACGAGGAATTAGAAAGGCATACCCACGAGGAATTAGAAAGGCATACCCACGAGGAATTAGAAAGGCATACCCACGAGGAATTAGAAA
>JANTCA010077659.1:0-14870 GCA_024741275.1 Chironex yamaguchii
CCTAAATTTTAACAATAATAATAATAATAATAATAATAATAATAATAGTAATAAGGAGAATAATAATAGTAGTATTAATACTAATTGATTACTGATAATAAAAATAATAATGATGGTGATAATAAATAGTAATAACAATGATGATGATGATGATGATTATTGTTATCACAGGAATCCCACAATAAGTGCGTTTCACTGGGCTTCGTTGTTTGAATAAACGTACTTATAAGTTAACACTCACTAGCTTTGCGACGAAGGCAATTACTCGATGCATGGGCGCGGCCCCTGAAAAGTAAGCAGTGCAACCCCTGTTCCTCCGCTCTCTGTGACCGCTCCTATAATTTTTTCTACCGGGAAGGATAAAGAATGTTCCACGTATTTCAAAGTGTCACCGAAGTGGTGTGGACCACAAAAACTCCGATAAATGGCAACAACGTTTTATAAGTGTGAGGCCAGAAACACTCAACTCTAAGGTCATTAGTGTGTCTGGGTTGTAATCGGCCCTTTCATTTTATTTTAGAGTTTTAAAGTTAAAATCCATGAAATCCCTGATTTCTGGTTAAGGATGAGGTGCTTAAATGTTTATATTTGGCGTTATATACCATTATGTATTGTAGTGACTTACGTCTGCAAACACACTGATACGACGTTGCTATTAATAACATCCAGTTTCATAGTATGGTTTCTTCCTTCTTTATTCGAAGATGGTTATCACCCAGGTCAACGTGATGCTCCTATATGCAAACTTCGGCGGCATTCAAACCAAAATTGTGGCACAGCAAGCTCAAGCTGGAAATGGTATTATCTGGGAGACAACAAAGAATGGATCTGCTATGATGACGAACATAAAATCCATTGCCTGGCGTCAGAGCAAGTTATCGACTCTACAAAAATACAGAACACTTTTCGTGATCGTGGTAAGTGATTAAACCATAGTTAAACAAAGTAGTGGTATATGTCAAATAAAAGTTCCTTTGTTTAGAATTCGAGGTCGATTTACTAGATCACGTGTCATTGACCGTGCACACATCACATTGGAATTTCAAAACGTTGACAATGATCGTGAGCTCCTCTTCCATAAAGACAATTTGGATGCTGTTCTGGAGGACCTGGCCCCTCTTTTTAAAGTCTAGAGAGATTTTTGAGCTCTTTAAAAGGCCTGTTTGAAACTAGTTCAATTTTTAGATGTTTGACTATCAACTTTGACAGATACAAAATTTCCTCTTAAAAGCCTGACGATCGCTTCCTTGTGTAAGGCATGTGATCACTTCTTGTGAACCTAAACACTGCACCAGATGAATGTAGTATGCTTTAATCTTGACATTGGATTGAGTGTGCCAAACGTGTCAAGCTGCATACTGCCATTTTAAGAATAGAATCCCTGTTTTTTTCATGTGACACGGCGTACACGGCATGTGTGTTTCGTGTTGCCATTATGTTCACAAATATTTTTGTGAGGGCTTCTTTGATATGATAAATCGTCGAATAATGCCCATCTCCCCTAGAATAATCCCCCCACCTCAGCAATTATTTTGCACATAAACCCCCAAAGACCTTGTCGGTTCTCCTTAACAACCACGCATAGCAACAGGTTGAAGGGGCAAACAAAACCGATCGCTGCATTAAAACTCTAATTTGTGGTGCGATGGTAGGTTAGTTTTTATGTTATTCTGCTTTCAAAATGCCAAAGGGCTGTATTCCCGATGGAGGCAGCAATCATGGATTGATGGGGAAGCCTTTAAGTTTCTGTATGAAGTCCCTTGGCCTTCGACATCTGGTATGGTTTTGGATACAGAGTCAGAAGAAAGTATCGACAAAGCTGTTATGTTCTGTCTTAAGAAAGCTTGATCCATAGATCCATATTTGTAGTTTTATGCCTTTATTTAACTACTGGTATGATCATTACAGGCGTATGGTACCCACTGAATAGCGTACTAATTACATGGGATTTGGGGGACACTAAATCATATAACTAACAACTATCTTGTGCAATACTAGTTGTTGCCTAGTCAAAGTAGTCTCTTATTCAGATTAATACTTACTACATTACAAAAGCCGCTGAGAATTTTGAGAGTACCTGAAGAAGATGGACGACTGAAAAAACCTTACTCCGTGAAACAAATGTATTCAGCAAAAGGAAATTGCTGCGCTTACAAGCTACTATTTACACATAAGATGCTTCCGGCAAGGAAAAATTCTTCACTGCTGTAGTCTACAGCACCATTGAAACTGAAGCTGAAGTGGACAGTCCTAGAGATTGACTATTTGAGGCAGGAAAGAGAGTATCTTATGGCCAAGATCAGGTGCCTTGAGCAGCATGTTAGTAACTTTCCATCAAAGATTAAACTTTTTCAACACAGACATTGGCTTTACAGCCAGAAGTTGCAAGTATATTTCAGAAGGCAGTAATTTTATGAAAAGGAGGGACCCTGACGTCTCTAAATATCTTACCTTTGCTTCCACCAACATACTCATGCACTTAGATGACATTCTACAACGTACAAGACTTAAAAATACTAAAATAATACCAAAAGAAGACCACCCTCCATAGGAAACGCTGTTCACGGACCTCATTGTCTGCCCCCTCGTCGAATGGTTGCCATTGACAAAGGGCTGTGTGATGTAACACGGAAAAGGTCTATGAAAAGACCTTATCTTAGGGATTCATTTGCAAATAATCAGCTTCTTCCGAATAAAATAGCACAGTAGTCATGTCAGTTGTAAATTCACCCTTTCATTGGCGATAAAAAATCTAAGTGAAACGAGCATTTCTGTTTTTATGACAGAAACGTTACAAAAAACATAATTTTTGTTACATGTTGATTATTTTAAATGACACTGCAAGCGATAGATTACACACATGTCTTAAGACGAGTGACATAACGAGGAAAGGAACCAGAAATCAAAATGGGATTTTCGACCTGAGCAGAACGCCGAACAGATTCTTATTATACGATATTTCCTTAAAGAGACACCCTTTTACTGTGCTTTCACCTCGCATGAGCGCCTCCCCTTGAGATAATTAGTTTCTCTTTGAACGAATGCCCCTCCCCGTCCCCAAGGCAATTTGCAAACGATTAAGCACTCTATTGTACTAGATAACCTGATTAGACTCAGAAAGATTAAAGCACCCTTTACAAACACTGTTTTTTAAATGAGCGTCCTCTTAGAATAAGCGCCTCCCCTTGAAGGCTGTCTTGAATGAAGTACAGTGCAGGTGTAGTGACTCATTTTTCCCCGACTTACGTTTCAAGCTCTTCGTACACATAAATTCCTAGGTTGACGCAAATTGTAAAACCCCTCTTTCTCCGGTAAAATTTGTTCTTCAATTGATATTACCCTAAACATCAGGAATAGATTAGCCACGCGAGACTAAGGAATACATTTCTGTAGATTTACAGCTCTAAAAAGAAGCACCTCGTTTTTCCTTTAGTTTTCATATGATTAAGAAACTAGAATTGTTCCTGTACACCATAACAACTGTTTTTTAATTTAAACATCAATGAAACGATGACAAAGAAATCGTTTTGGCTGATCAATTTTATCTGCCAAATGGCTCCCATTCGGTAATTTTTTCGACCTTCTAAAGGGGAGTTAAAAGGTTAGAGGGGCTCAATAGAGCTTTTACAATAAACTGTCTCTGCATAAGGTCCTACCAAAATATCGTTTTTGCAAGTAATCTTACCGGCTTTAATACAGGATTAACGTTATTTGTCTAAAGATTTTGAATTTTTTAATATTTTCTAATATACTTCAAAACTTTTTTATCGCAATAATGGGTGTGTTGACTAGCGTGCACAAATGTCACAAATTCCTTGGTCATAACACAGCCCCCTTTTATGATACCCTACCGCTTAGTAGTTACATAGATACTTCATGAAAATACCAACTATCTGTCAGTTTAGGACTAGTATTATATAGAAATCCATATCAGGTAAGATTCCACATGTCTACAAGAGAAATATTTTGTCCTCATAATTGTCCTATTCTTTCCCTATTTTTTTTTGTTTGATTATTCTTACATTATATGCTCCGCAGGATAATTCCTCTCGTACGAATGCATGCTCTCCACAAAATGGAAATTAACTCTTCGAAGTAGAATGCAACATATTCAACAATTTCGGTTGTTTGTAGAAGGGGCATTAAGCTGCCCCCACTGCACCCGTAAAAGGAAGACAGGGAGCGCTGTTGAACCCGCTTATCTCGTTTATCCAGCGGCCAATGCCTTTTCTACAACGGGAAGTGTTTACAACATTCACTCGCAGCTACTGTCTTCCTCAACAGGATGTGTACGGTCATTGTCACGTAAATTGAATAAAACTATTGGACTTATTGAAAAACTGGTAATTAAGGTGATTTTGCATTTTTGCACCTGAGTTGATGTTTGATTTTCCGTGTTATATTTTTAGATAAGGACAGTATAAGTATTAAAAGAGGATACTCGTGTTTTGTGATCGATATCGTAAACATGGTGGAAAGAAATCTAGACACAGGCGGAGTAAGAAAGATTAGCCGAAGACCTGCCCATGCAACCACGGACAGAAAAGAAGTAGAAGACACCGAGTAAGAAACTGAGTAATTCATCTTTCAAAGATACACATATTATGAAATGCAGTTTACTACTCATTTTTGAGTAATAATTGATCAAACCACTGTATGTAAAGTTGTAGGAATCAGGGCTACTTAATCTATTCTCACAACCAACTAACAAGTACAAAGCTGTAGCCGAGGAAATAAGAAATAATGACAATAGAATGCATGGCAGACAGAACAGATTTTGCCAGTAATCAAGATTAAGATGTTAGAAGTCATATTTTACATCGCCTGTGTGTTATTTTGAGACCAAGGAACAAGATTCGTTTTATTTTAGCAAAAGAAAAATAGCAGTAAAATTTACACCATTCGTAGGATACAAAGCAATCCTTAGTACTGTAGGTACTAGTGTAGATACCAGGCGGCATACCAGAAGCGTATGCTGCTCGGGAAAACCGTCGTACTGACGGCTTACTTTCAAGGACAATTTTTTCGTTGTCAAACCCTTTAAACTACTGACGCGAGGCTTATGGTCTTTATTTCCCAAAAGTTAGTGTTTCAGACTTCCCACATTTTCACAGTTCGAAACGCCCCTGCGTTATACAGCACTTCGCGATCTGGAACAACAATACTGCTGTTTTCGGATTCCCTATGTCAAAGACTTGGTGCTGTAACCCACGTCATTGGGATTAGGTCTTTCGCAGCTAAGTAGATAAAACAAATGGAATTCCAAATTTTATAATCTAGGTAACCCTTACCAGAAAAATCAGCTGAAGTACGCCCTGGACCCTAGGTCCTCTTCTTTCCGGCTGGATACTCTATATAATGGAATTGCACAAATTATGCTGCTATGAGATGGAAATTTTATGACGTGATCATTTTCCTGGCCTGACAGTTTCCATGTTTCCATTGTTTTTCTACCAGTGGCAACACGCTATTAATAAAAGCAAAAGTGATTCAATCTGTCAACATTTCTTCTGCCTTATAGAAAGAAGGGATTCTCAACTCATCACTCCTGGCCAGATTCCTTAAACCATCACAGCCAAGGTTTGGATTCCCAAAAAACCGTCACAATCGAACTGCCGATTTCATCAGAGATATTCAGCAAAATATCAGTAGAGTTTTATAAGACAATGAGAGATTTCAAAATACTCAAAATTGAGGCGGTCCAGAATTTAAACTTATTCCAAACTTTTCAGAGGTAAGTTGATGAACATCTCACAGTCAATTTTTCCGTAAACCTTTTTTGTGTTTGATAATACTGATAAATATACTCATATTTTGTTTCTTGCTCCCCTGTCACCCTGTTTGGATTAGCAATCCAAACAGTGCTTTAAAGTTCATGGTTTAGGTAAGAGCACCAGTCCTTCTTTCGTCTACTTTTTGGTGGTCTCAGCCTCGCTCGGAAATTGCCCAAAGAACACCAGTCCTTCTTTTAGTGGTCTCAGCCTCGCTGGGAAATTGCCCAGACTCTTTACGCGTTGGTACACACTTCTACATAGTCTTTGAATATTAAATCAAGACCCAGATAATGTTATACATCTTGACTGAAATTGTGCGAGACATGTAATAGAATACCGATGTATACATGTGTCTGAAGATAGTGTTTATTTTTTGTATTTTAGCAAAAAGTACGAAATGGAGAAGAATCTCCAAAGAAAACCAAGAGAAAAATATTTGTACCTTGGCCTAGATTCCAGTGACGATATCGAAAGTATCTGTGACATGGGATTTTGCATAGGAGAGGATTGTGCAAAATATTTTGCAAGCGAAGCTATCCGGGCTCATGAACAGACAAGAAAAATGTTCGAAAAAACATATACAATAATTATTGCGCGAGTTCTGATTCCTCCAGATTTACACAACAGACGATCATCGGAATGGCAGCCTGCTGTTACGGAACCGAAAAGGAAATTGATTGATCAACTATTCCATAAACTCAAGAATGACACGCCACTTTTTGCTTTGTTTGGTAACAGTCACGCCTATCCAGAGTATATTGTGAAGTACTCTTTTAAATGAGAGCTCAGTGTCACCTAGGGGCTTCAAAACTTGGAGATGAATCCTCAAGTGCTATGTTGATGTAATGCGCTTTGCAACGTTCCCATCATAGACAGTTAGATACAGCTTGAAGATGCAAACCTGATTTAACGAGTTTGCGGAATAGAGCTAAAGGAACTTCATCAGTATTTTTACACATTTGTATTGCCAATGCTACGAAACCCTTACGAAAGTACAAATTGTGGGCAATTTAAAGGGCTTACTTGCTTTATGGCACATAAATATCATCATCAATTACTAGAAAACTGGCAACCAGTTTACCTTTGTAACTTTGTGAAGATTTTTTCTTCATCTCTCCGAGAAGTTTTGTTTGCTAACTTTTTTCTAACACCAACATTTGTATGCAGAAGTTACATCCCAAGAATGTGACTAAATACGTACAATCCAGGCTGCACTTATGAAGGTTGAAGTCAACTGATAATATTTTGATGAAATATTAATCAGGCTATAAACACCTGTATCAGATACATTTATGTTCTACTACAAGCTGTTCAGCGCCATGTATTTGTTTTCACCGTCTTTAGGATGGTGCCGTTCTCTTCACACATTGGCTTAAGATCGAGCTAAATTGCATAATTTGACGCCAGGCTGGTCCTTTTAGTGTGATGGTAAAAAACCGAAAAACATTATGTTCCAATATGTCATTCTATCGGTAACGCCTCGAAGGCAGCTGTTGAAAATTAGAGGTAATATGTGGTTTCCGTAAACGTATGTTTTTTCTCTTGGTTTGCTTCCCGAATGTAGTGACAATTCACAATCTCGACCTTGGTAATGATCTGTGGAAACTCCATATTTTCAGTAGAATTTATTTTTACAGGGATAACGAAAGGCACTTTCCCCCACTCTTAAAAAGATGGTCTAGGAAATTATATCAAAAACACAATCATAGTTATTACTAATTGTTTAAAAGAAATGTCTTTGAAGACCCGTTATTCTCCGATTTTCCTTTGCCACATACGCCTCTCGTCTTCAATGTTTACGAATGTTGTTTAGGCAATAAGTTTGTCTTTTATAAACCTTTGATTGAGCATGTATCTTTGAAATTTCTGTATCGCTAGACGATGTAAAATTGTAAATATTGATGAAAAGCGTTGCTACAGTTGGATGTAATTAATGTTTGACGTATACTGAAATTAGCAGACAAACTGGGGGGAAACGTTTTCAGTTATTTTTACTGTGACGCCATATAAATTATGGCGCATCCTATACAGGGTTGATCATTGCCACATAAATGCCCGATAGTAATATCGTCTCCCTAAGTAGCCTGGCCAAGGATACCTGGTAACGCTTATCGTGATGGACACGGTTATTGATTGGATTGAACATTAATCCGAATCTCTTTTATTGGCATATTCGTCGTAGGTCAGTTGCTTAAAAATGTCTTCAATCATTGTTTTAATTACAACGTGTACTCGCATGGAGCAGGGGATCGCAGCATACCACGAGCTACGCAGCAGATGCGTGTGAAGTAGAACTTAAGACTTAGTAACCCGTGCTTACATACTTCCACAGCCCCCCATCTAAGATGAATTTAAGACTTTCCAATCTGCGATCAAAGTGTAGTATAACTGAATTTTTACTATTTGCAACTACAATTTAATACTCTCCCTTGCAAATTAATAGATCTCTATTGGATCAGCTATCTACACGGTTCCTGTCATAGCTAGAATAAAAATAATAATAAAAGGGGAAATTTGGTAGCGTAGAAGTTAGACTTTTCAGGAAAGTCTTGAATACCATTTTTTACGGTTTGCTTGACTATTTTCAGACGTCACACACACGACTACTTACTCTTATGGATAGTTGTTAATAGTTTAGGCATGTTGTAGATAGGGGCTGGTGCCTTCTTAGACGTCACCTTAAATGGGTAATTTTTAAATGTGGCTATATCAGTCAAAAGAAGGAGACTTACCTAGCCCAGTCGTGGGTTTTGATAAAAAAAGGTGTAATCCAGGATATTTTTCTATCGATTTTATTTGTCAAGCTTGTCTTCCTGTGTTGCTTGTATTTCTAAGATAGTATAGGACGGATGAATTATAATACGTGATAATTACAGTAATCATTTAGATTCAATTAAGATTTTTTATCAGATAAGTTTCACTTTGTCTACATACATGTAACTTTAAATGTTGATGATATCGTTTTCTGTCTTAAAGTTCTTCATTTAGTCTCGTGTCTGGACAACAAGTCATTTTAGTAGTTTCACTTTCGTAACTATTTTTCCCAATACACAATTACTTTCACTTTTTATCCTTGAACAGTCTTTTCGTGGTACAAAACTTGAAAGTTGCCTTGAAAATTTGCGATATTGCGCTAAAAACATACTTTTAAGCTTTTTTTCGTCTGATACTTTCGAGAATGAACCGTCAGAAAGTAAAGTACAGATAAAATATAATATAAATATTTATACTTTGCTTTCTTACAGTTCATTCTCTGAAGAGTATGAGAAGAAAAAAGCTTATAAGTACCTTTTAGCGTAATGTTGCAACTTTCCAAGGCACCTTTATCCTTATTATAAATATTTCTCTATTCCATCCTTTCACACTGAGTTAATGAACTGCTCTGGTGTTGTACAAGTCGTTAATTATTCTTTGTTGCTAGCAATATTTTATGTTTGAACATCCCCGTCTGTTTAGTATTCAACCTTAGGTTAAAGATATGAGTATACACTGCTTCTATCATCTTCCCAATCGTTATATTTCTCAGACGTTTTCTCACCGCTGCATCTTTCTTTATAAAATCTAGACGAGTTTTCCCTTCACTTATATGTTTTTATAGTCGTTGCATTTTTCGCTTTAACTGTTTTTTTCGTCTGGTATACCTTCCCTTTGTACGTCATCTTTTTCTAGGTATCATACCCAATAACGTAAACAATCATAAGATCCCACATTTTCCTCTCATTTGCCATCTCAGATACCTGCCATCTCGTGACAGTTTCTTCATCTGCTCCCAATACCTTGGTTCAAACGAGACGCTTAAATCATCCCTCCTCACTTTACTCTTTTTTCTTTCGATTTTTCCAGTCTATTTTGTCATTACCCACATCAAGGATCTCAAATTTTGTCAACCGTATCTCAGATTTTGCAGTTTCAATAAACCCGTTTTACACTCAAGGCTTTTCCCATTTCCACACGGTATTTCTCATTTCCGCAAACAGCATTCTTGAATTTCACTAGGAAAGGAACAAACCGTGTTGAATATCATTTTAGACCTTTATAACGTCTCCATAACTCGTGCTGAGTTTTAGCGATGTAAATAAAGTTGCCATTGTTATGGCAGTTAAACAACGCAGTCCTTTTATGGACATAACAGCCCAACCGTTAATTCTTTTAAAAAAGGTCAAGTCTTGTCCCTTCCTCTAGAAAATTATTAGCCTCTTTAACAACTTTATTATATTGTTGCAATCCCTAGGCAGTGTTGACCAGGTTCAAAACCTCCTTTCGTAAACAGGCAATCAAGAAACAAAAAGAGAAATCACCAATCTGCACACCTAGTTGATTAACTTGCTGATAAAGCTGCAAATCATTGGAGATCTATGAACGATATTTCAAATTGCTATATATCTATATGTGACCATATTTTTCATTTAATAAAATAAATGACAGACAATTGATTATTCTGTTCATATAATATTTTCAAAAATCTTTTGACAAAGTATTGTAATTTAGAACTCAAAAATTTTAGAAGACAAAATAAATTTGAGCAAAGACACTGCGACTGTCTTTGACTCTGAAATTTACTTTTCAGTATAATGTTAGCAACGTCAACAGTGATTAGAATTAAAGTTGTTAACTTTCCAACGTGTAGGTAGCAAAATCTTCGCATATGATTATTTGAGCAATTGATAAGGAAATAAGTAATAGCGTACCTTACAAATTCAAATTGATTTATTTTTCATTTGGCAATATCATTTTTACCTGTATATAAATAAACTCATTATGTGAGTATAAAACCATTCTTATTCATCTGTACAAGATACATCTGGGCATGTTATGATGAGATAAAAAGATAACATTACAAGAAACCAATGGAAACAGGGATGGAAGACCGACCGCGAGTTGTCTGATAAGATGCAAGGTTAATTGATTTGATACTCTAGTTTATCTGATTTAAGAGTAAGCAGGACTGAAATCCCTGTAATATCATGCCTTTGCCGCCTTAAACTTTTCATGACTGTACGTTTGATAAAGGATTTCAAAGACAGACGGAAGATGAAAATTAAGCATGTCCCGGTAGTTTGAAAACTGTTCATCTGGTGCAGTTTTCGATAAAAATTTGTGGCAATGATGAAAACAAGGGCTAAATGATGGAGCCTTGCTCCAGGATGCTCTGTTCTGAGGGGAATTAATCACAATAATGGTCATCTCCGCCGGTCATCTCCTCTCCTCTCATATAAAGTTCTACGTCCTGGGTTTTAGACTCTGAGGTTTGTGATGGTGTGATCAATTAAGCTTTTTCACAGTTGAGAGCTTATTTCTGCATTTAGTAATAAGACAAGTCTCGGCTTTTGTCTGGCTGGCTCATCCGTGGTTTCCATGACACCGGAGACAACTTTGTTGAGGTTTTGCGCTTTCCATAGCTGTCTTTTACTTTTTGTGTCCCAAATCTGGCTCGTCAAGTAACCTTCGAATGTTTACCTGCTATTGCTAAATTGCTTTATTTCCCTGTCTGCCTACTACATTTTTCTCTTTGAATCTTGAATTTACTATCCGCTGGTTGCATCTTTACGTTTTGCCTAGTGTTACTGGGTTTTCAGGTGTCTTCCGTGACAAGCTCCTCTCGGTTTGTTTCTAGTGCCGAACCAAGCTTCACTGGTTTGAAAATACTTCAAACTTGTTTCCACTTGGTGTTCACATCTTGTTGGCATGACTGTATGTAATCTTTCACATTTACCAGGACTTGAAACGTGTTTTTTATGGGACAAAGTTATTTCTCATTTGGGAGGATCTTAAGGCGTTTTTCAATATAGAATTGTTATCCCTGGTAATCTACCTCTGGTCGTATGTCCGTATGTCTTTATCAGCTGCAATCTCACTGCTTGCACAACCGTAGGAGCACTACCGTTAACATCAGTTTTCCACCTGACTCTCTACTTAACTGTCAGCAAGTACAATTGATTTATTCCTGATTGTACATGCTATCACAATCCTACCATCCTACGGTCCTCTCAGGCGTGGTGCTGCCCTTCGCAAACGTTTCCATTGAGATGCTTCTTCCGACCATAGTTAATCAATTAACTATGTTCCGACTCAACTTTTTTGTGGCATCTGCCATTTACTTCGTAGCCGCTACCGTTAATGTGGCATAACACTGCGTGCTGATCTGCTTCCCTTGTCTAATTTTTAAATGTCTGCTATTGATAGGCTTATACTCTATCAAGAATCTCGTTTAACCTTCTGTACCTTTAGACAATCCTGCAGACTATACAAGTTACGATGCTTCTCTCCCCACTCCCATCCGTCAAAATAAGCTGTTGCCGTCGAATCACAGGGTCGTCTCTCATCATTTCCGATTCTGATGTTTGTTGTTGTTGAAAAATCCCAATCGGCTGTGGAACAAGCTTGAGTACACCTCACATCTAAGCGTGGGTGAAGGACAAAGCTGATGGCACTAAAATAAACCAGTTTTGAAGCACTTCTTTGTTGCTTCTCTTTGCGACTTTGTAACACAGATAAAAGGATAACTTGATAAACAAAGAATAAACGTTGTTGTTTATTTTGTCACAGAATAAGCAATGACATACTTAATCTTATTTCATTTCTAATGCTGTGATTTTGTGGTTTGTACCAAGCCTCAATTTCGAAACGCGGTTGGCACTTGTTTATCATTGTGCTGCGTCTTCGTTCAAGATCGTCTACTAATTTCACGAGGAAGGTGGCCAAGTTGGAATTAAGCCACTGCTTACGAAATTGCTGTACAGTTGTGATCAATTTGTTACGTTGAAATGAAATATCGTTAATTTTTGTGCCTGGCTTAGATTTAAAACCTACTATACGATACAACTAACTTCACCTAACTTGTTTGCCCAGATCAGGTCTTCAAGGGAATTGATGTCGATAATAGACGCTATATGAGATGTCGAACTTTTCTTCAGCAGCGCTTGAGAAAAAGATGGGCGAGGTAACAGCAACCCAACAAAGCATACAGACATTAGCTCTTTGGTTAATTCATCATAGAAAACATGCCAAAAGCGTAGTACAAACGTGGAAAAAGGAACTCCAACGAGGTATGCAACATGTTATCGTGATGCGGAATTGCTGATCCCTAGTTGTATTTAAGTTAATCTGTAGTGCGACAGGTAGGCAACAATAACAAAAACGTGCGGTTTCTGAGAGGCGTTTGACAATAAAGACTTACCAGAATCCAAGTAAGGTTCGATTTAATGCATGTTTCAATGTTGTAATTTTGCATTGCTTTGATAGCACATATCAGACAGCGCTAAAATCAGTTCCTAGTTTGCATAGTTACTTCTTTTAGTGTAGTATGTACAGCGTTATTCACATAGTACTGTATGTGAAATTGCATAGGGATAGTTTACAGTATGTATGTCTATTCTAAATCTTTTGTCCTTTTGTTTTGCCTAATTAATTGGTGACTAGTAATCTGCTGGAACTGAGGATACGTCTTTTCTTAAAGCTAATTGATTTCTTAATGATTTTACAACGTATATGGTAAAGAAGCTTCCTACAACTTATATGTGTGAGAGTCTTAATTTGCCTTCGCCAACAGGTTAGATAAGGATAGCTATTGGATTGTACGTTACTTCCTCTAAATCGTTTCCAATTAATTTGAAACTTGTTTTCATGACAACATCTATGGCTTTCGTAATTGCTAGAGATATACCAAATTTTATTGTTTCCAAATCTAGTAAGCAGTGTGGATAATGCCTTAAACACAGAGCATAATGAACTATAAAAGTACAAGTAAAATAACTGGATTTCTTTGCTACCATTGGTTTAATACAAATTCAATCACTTGTTTGGCTGACATAGGCCAAAGTCAAATAGCAAACAAACAAATTAATGGCATAAATGTACTTATATAATTTCTACTTGAATAATATATATGTATATTATATTTTCATATTTTCTATTATAAATATATAGATTTGTTTATCTGCAACTGATGCAGGTAAATGCCAAAACATAAATAATAAACTGATTTAAAGAACTCCCCCCTTACTCAGCACAGTTTTTTAGTCCTGACTCCAAGGATGTAAAATCTTTTTCACCAAACCTTTGTCTCAGGATGACACATCAGTCTGAATGTTGACTTTTGAGTCAAGAGTTGCAAGTTTGATCCCAGACCACTGTATCAGTGTAGCTATTGTCAGAGTTTTCCGCATATATGAGTTCATGCATGATAGATGGGTAGATAGATGTATAGATCAGTCGATAGGTAGATAAATAGATATATGAGCACATATGTACATATAGCTATGTATATTAAGAGTAAAAAAAACAAACCATGTTTTTCATCTCTTTGGAAGAGTGATCTATTATGTAGCATGCTTGTAGAGATGAAGAACATCATTTAATTTTGCTTCAACTCTCAATTTTTCTAGGTGTACATGTATTGAGCACTGTAATAGAGATGAGTTATCATAAAGACACATGTTTGTCTAGCATATGCATTTATGCACATAGTGTCTCAACTAGACTCAAATCTTTTAGTTTATGTTTGTCAATAATAGAGTACTATCACAATAGTTGCAATATGCCATTGCCACAAAAAGGTTTAATGGAGGACTTTGCCCTGTCTCAAGGAAGACTTTTTAATCATCTGGATTATCATAACTACCATTTAACACCTTTAACTGTCTCACTATTGTCGCACCCTTAATCCCAAGTGTTCTACCTATGTAACATCCTATCCATGTAAAAGTAATTTATAAGAGGAATCAATAAAACAGTGTCTCCTTCAGAGTGATTTACTCACAAAACAGGCTGTAGAGATGAAAGAAATGTAATCTGCTTTTTTATTTTGAGTACTTATACATATACTTATATATTTGCCTTATCCAATTTACCTGGCTCTCTGGAATTGTGGCAGGTAGCAGAGAGCTGGACATGCCCATCATTAAGCCATACACTTTCTGCAAAATTATATATCATTGGCACATATTAATCATCTTGCAATTTACAATGTTTATACTGTAGTGTTAATGTGGACCTACACCTTTTTTGCTTTCAACTTGTATGGGTAAATTTGGGTCGTAGAAATCAATTCTCAATGTTATTTTTCTGTCCTCTGTGGCCAAAAGCCCGTAAAACGTC
>JANTCA010077670.1:4566-14869 GCA_024741275.1 Chironex yamaguchii
CCAGTGGCAGACAGAACCCAGTGGCAGACAGAACCCAGTGGCAGACAGAACCCAGTGGCAGACAGAACCCAGTGGCAGACAGAACCCAGTGGCAATGGCCTACATGGAGCAGGCTACAGCAGATGTCTGAAGTCTAGCTCTTCAGCCTTAGGCTCAGGTAGGTTCAGTATTGTCAACCTTATCTGTCTTTAACAAATTTAAATAGGTCAAAAATTGGTATAAATGATTCCTTAATTTTATGGAGCATGGTTCATTTCCAACATTCAAAAATGCCATCTTTGAGGAAAACGGTCAATAACAGGTTTATCTATAATGTTCTCTCTTTTGTATACATTAAGATTGTCTACTGAAAGCAGCTACAAAAAGCATTTGAAAGTTCATTTCTGGTTTTTGCATACAACTCAAAATTTTTTTATTGTCATTTCTAGCAGGCTAAAACACTCAAGGTCCTTCTAAAGATCAAGAGATGTCTTGTACTGTTACAGGAGGTGAGAAAAGCTACTCAAGGCAAAAAATGAAAATGCAAGGGTTGGGTCTTCTTAAATAGCTCCCTGATTCACTGGACACTTTATGGATCGCAACATGGAATATCTCATGCTCCCAATGATCTGACACTGTCATCATTTCACAAGTATTTGCCTGTTGTGGAATGCCCACCTTAACAATAACAATATTTTCAATTATGACTACTGCAGCCATGAATGCAAATTTGTCTGGATTAGCCTGATTAGAAATACATTTTCTCAACTCATGATTGGCTACCTATTCTTAATGACAATGCCATTGCAAGCCTGGAAAATGGCACCCTTGGAAACCTTAACCTGTTACTGCTGGATGATAGTAGGATAGTATAGCATGATTGAAATCCTTCTAGTTTTTGACGCCCCTTCTAAACTTCAAACATCTGCTGAAGGGGCATGGCCCCCTGGCCTGCAGCCAGGCTGCCACTGGAACAAATGGTGGTGACCACTGCTCATGGTTGGCATGTAAACAACTTTTTATTACATCTTACAGAAAGCCACTGACCACAATGTAAAAACTAAATTGATAAATAAATGTCAGTATTATTTTGAATCTTGGAAACTGACTACAGATATACTTGCCATATACCTTAAAATCGGAACAACACCATCCCTTTCCAAAATTGCTTTGACTTCATTGTCTCTGGCAGGTGCACAGATCTTTAACATTACTGATACAAGAAACGTTGCGACACTGTGAAGGTCAAAACATCCATTTACTACTTCTTGCTTAATATGATCAAAGCTTAAATTCTCCTCTATCTCTTCAAGAACATCCTTGTGATGAGCCAAAACCACTGAAAACAGACCCTACAAAGAGAATATCATATGTTTGAAACTGTGACGATGAGCCATTACAACAAAGCGAAAGTGTTCATTAAAATCATTTTTCAAAATGTTGAAGTATTTAAGTTCAAAAGTTTTCATATTTGTTAGGGAAACTAGTGTATCATCTCAGCATGTGAGAAACTTTGAGGCTAGTCTGTCGGTCCCCCAGAGCACTTACCATGTGGAGTTGTAATTTACAGAGAGTCCTTTGCATATACAGTTCCATGTGGCTTTGTCATATAAATGATGCTTTAACAAGCAGACTACTTCAGCCATAAAATTTAAGTGTAAGACGTATTTCAATATATTCTACTTGTGTAGGAAAGTTGTTGCTGACTGTTATGACAATTGAAAGTCTTTGTGGTGTAGCATTCAAACAAAGAATACACAACGGAAAATTGTTTACACAAATAATTAAAATCAATAAATGCATAAATAAATCAGAGAGTACAAGAATAGATAATAAAAGAATGAGTAAATAAATATAAAAGAAATCAATCAATATTTAAATTAAACATAAATAACAAAGTAGATAAACTGACAAAATTACATAAATACGTAAACAAATAAATGAACAAAATAGATAAACAAATACATAGACACAGAAGAAATAAATAAACTAGTCGATATCTAAATAAAATACAAATTAAAACAATTGAAAATACAAAAATGGCAAACAGATAACTTAATAAAGTAGATAAATAAACAAATAAATAAATAGACAAAGGCAAATTAAATAAACTAGTCCATATTTACATAAAATACAAATTAAAACAATTAAAAATACAAAATGGTATACAGATAAATAAAATGGATATATAAACAAATAAACAGATAAATAATAAATAAAGGCATTAACATCACAAAGATATAAATTATAAAATAAAGAGATAAATAGTTAAAACTACATAAATAGGTAAATAGATAAATCAGCAAATAAACAGATAAATAAAAATAAAGGAATCAGTTAATGAATGAATAAAATGAGAGTGAACAAACTATTACACTACAAAAATGGAATACATACATCTTTAATTTCATGTAAAAGTTGTAATGCACTTTCATAACTGGGAGGATCTTGACTGAGTTGTTCTTGAATGTTATCCCAGAATGCTTTTCTGACAATTTCTTGTATTTTTTTCTCTAACCTGCATGGAAAATGAAAATTTGTTCAAAGATATAGACATAAGGAATTTATCACCTGTGGCCTATGCAAAATAGTAAAAGAAAAATAGAAAAAGCAAACAGCAAAACTATTGTTTGGTTAAGAAAATGTTGGCTGCATTGCTTTAAAAATTTTACCCTGGGTATTTCTGGTGCCAAATATCTCAGAATTCACATTCTTCGGGAGGCAAGTTACACCAAAAAGTTTTTCAATATGACAAAAATAACCAATTCTAAGCTTAAATCTGAATTCCAAAATCAACCATCCATCTATCTAACAAGCATCTTATGCAAAGAAGAACAGAAATTAACGTTTGATTATGACCACCAGAGAGTTGAAGTTGGGTCTCACAAATGTAAATGTGATGCCTTTCCTACTGAGACTATTAGTCATTCAACCCTGATCATCTACCCCAGTTAGTGGATGTCTGTCTTTGGTGCATATGCTTTGATGCATACAATTTTCATGTGTTGTGTGTGCCTACAAAGCAACCATTTATCATTGCTTGCATTAATTCCATACCCAAGATAACAGGGTGGTGTTGTGCAGTAGTCTGGCAGCTATTATGATTGTGGTTTTGTTGTGTTGAGCATTTTATAAAGTTACAACTTTATAGCACAAGTCTTGTAGGTTGATATTGAGAACAATAGTTTGCTAAAACAAGTAGACCTGGAGCAATGATTTGAGACACAACATCAAAGACAATATACAAGGAATGAGTAAGCAACAACTGATAACTCTAATTTATGCTTCTCCCTCGTGAAGCTTTTACATTTACTTGGATAATTTTTGTGCATTACTTTTGCTGCAGTACTGCCTTAAAAATTTCTGTATTCACATGCTAACTTCAGTTTATGCTCTTTACCATAATCCTGATTAATTACAGTCACTTACAGATGCCACTTTATTAGCTGCCTTTTTGACTTCTAAATATTTTGTGATGGTGTCTTTGGACATAAACATGCTGTCTTTGTGAGAGAGACTATTGAGTACCTAAATTGTGTGACCTTCACATCTGACCCTGCAGTTAAAACGGCAGTTGTTAGTTTTTAGCAATTCCTGTCATAAGGAAAAACAACATGTGGTCTTTATGTGTGAAAGGACAGGGAATTGCTTAGATTGGCCATGGGCTATTGAATGATCCACTTAGACTAAATGCAAAAAGACTTTACGCCTTTCCAATGATAGCAAGGATATATGAGTCTGTGTAAGCTTCTTTTTAGCTCTGTCACATGAAGGGGGCACAACTTCTGACAAGTCAATAGTGTCAGGTCAAATCTGCAGTTTTCTGAATGTTCAAATGAGCTGTATTAATAGTCATCATGGAAACAAGGTTTCCCTGAGAGAATTTACTTACTTGTTGTGGTTTTATGAAGACATCATTGCCAAAATTACAAAATAATCTAGAATACAGGATTTGATACAGATAATCACTCAAAAAGTCAATCAGCTTGAGCCAGTCAGTATACCAATATATTGTAAAACTTTCAGAGTGATATGGTAATAGCTTTTTGAATCATTTGGCAAACCAACCAAAGAACAAACTACAATCAAAATAAACCACTTTGGTGGGGGTATTAGGGATGTTTTGTGTTAGTAGACATGCCAGCATTTATCAGTGTGAAAAAGTGTAAAAGAGGGAATTTGCCATGGCTTTTTCTGCCTTTCCTGGACAGTTTCATTCTGGGGTCCAGGCAGGGATAAAAATTACTTTGGTAAGGTTAAAAGATAATCTTCAGTGATTCCTCAAACATACGGAAACAGCGTCAGCATGTATACATCTCTAACATGATGTGCGCCTAAATTTTCAATTACTGAACGTTGTACCAACACTCTTCGCTTTTCGTGTATGCGTGCCTTTTCAGTAAAGCAATATATAAGCCTCAGTGACCTTCCAGTATCTTTCTTGTATGTGATTTTAAAATCGATGGCGGAATACTTTTGTAAAATTCAAGGTCATGGCACGTCTGATGAATTAAATTTAGATCAAGCATATTTACATATTCAAACACAAATCAGCCTAACTTAAACACAGGCTAAGGGTCTAAATGAATTACATGTTCGTCACGACACTAACAAATTTTACGACAATGTTATGGTTACGACACGATGGGAATCAAGGAACTACTGGCAAACAGGATACGTATTTGCCGTTTATGGATCTTTAAAAAGTTAGTAATTATGTATGGTTAAGCGAGGAATACTCTCACAATCAGAATCGAATAACAAAGTCTTGTCAGGTTGAAAAGCAAATGCTTATTTACATCTTAATCAGTTGTTGGTGAATTTTGACGTCATATTGTCGGCAACTATCCACAATACACACGAGGTAGCCATTAGGTTTGATTCTTGTGATAAATAATTTCAGGCATTTATGTCACGATTTTTCATCAATCCATATATGATATAAAATTCTGTTGATGCAAGCTATAATTTTATGTTGATTCAGCGAATTTCTCTTTCCAGTAGTTACATACTTCGCAGCAGCTGAATAACAGCACCCTTCCCTTTATGACAAATTGGCCCCATTAATCTGCTTACTTCAGATAACATACCATAATACTTACGTGTTTTCAGGCACTGCTTTCAGCTCAAACTGGTCATTGACGATCATTTCATGTGCAATAACCATATTGCCGACGAGACTTTGAATATCCTTCATGGACGGCACTGTCGAGTCTTCAGTAGAATGAGACGCCATTTTCAATCACGTTGATTGTTTCAGGTGTGTTAATGCAGCACACGTTTTATAACTGCTTTATACTGCCATCTTGATAATTTTGACTCAAGCTATCTGACTTGATCAGCAGCCATTTTATTTGTTTTGATATGAAGTAAAGCACCGGTTTTTGTTATGTTTGTAGACATAAATTAACATAATTATCGATTGTTTGTAAGCAATTATAATTATGCAGGCACGTGGTTTATGACGATCTCATGGTGCATGTTGCCTAATAGAACAGCTGATTTCTTTGAGACAATTCTTTTTAAGCGCTTTACTTACAGTTCAATACGTAATCATTGCAATTTTCGCTATATCTATAGAGCTTAAGCTAGAGTACTCGCTGTCTAAGGACTGGCCACACAATACACAGCATACTGAAGAGGAAAGTAAGTCTATGCAATTCTTCTTCTTCTAGTGCCTTGTCCTTTCAGGGCATTGGCATTCATCCCGTTCTGTGTTTTAACAACTTTAGCAATTCTAAATCACTTCTGCCCATATTGAGATCTTTGTTCAACCTGGTGATGAACTTCTGCCTTTGCCTACCCCTGCTTCTTTTTCCTTGTATCTTTCGTGTTAACACTAAGTTTTCCAACCTCAATCCTTCACATCTCGTTAGGTGTCCTTAAAATTGCATCTGTCTTTTTCTGACAAATTTCATCAGGGCTCTTTTAAGTCCTGCTCTTCTTAAAACTTCTTCATTAGTAACTCTTTCTGTCTATGAAATCCTCAACATTCTTCTGACGAACCATATTTCCCCTAATTTTAATCTTTCTTTTAAATTTTCACTGACTGTTCAAGAATCACACCCATAAAGCAAAACTGACCACACGTAACATTCAGACACTCTAACTTTGGTTTTTACCTTCAACTGTCTGTTCTTAAAGATAGCACTCATCTTGTTGAGGACTCCTTTGCCATACCAATTCTTTTCTTTATTTCAGTTACACTTTTTCCATCTGATGTTATCAAACTACCCAAGTTTAGTTAAAAAAGTGAATTTCTCAACATTCGTTACTTCTTCACCTTTGATATTTAAAGAGTATTTTGGTGTTATATTCTTCTTTGATATCACCATACATTCCGTCTCCTTGATGTTTATCCGAAGACCTTTTTTGTCACTTTCTGTTACAACCTTGTTCAATATATTTTAATGATCTGTTTCCGTTTCTGCTATTAATACAGTGTCATCTTAACATCTCAAGTTGTTAACATTGATCCCTTCAACTTTGGCACCTGGCATATTCTTGATCTCCCTAAAAATAATTTCACTGTACGAGTCAAACAGATCTAGTGATAATACACAGCCTTGATGTCAAGTCACTTATTTCTCCGGTCGACGAAAATTCATGAGTAAGATTTTAGCATTAATTTTTTCATGCGATCATTTCATTTTCGTATCTGATATGGTTTACGGTAAAAATCGCAGCAACGAAAATAGCATACACAAATGTAGTACTTGGGTTAGAATATGACATGAAATGCAAAATTTGCAACGTTACAGCCATTTTAAAGGAGAGAACAATCCATCAACGAATTTTCGACCAAAAATGCCTTACTTATGCGACAAAATAATGTTTCATGGAAAACAAAGATGGTAGTACAAGTTAGATAAGAAGCTGCAATATAACAGAGCGCCCACTAAAGTGTGTTAAGCGGAAGAAAATAAACAAGTACTAAAGTTGCAATAAAATAGTACAGAAACAAAATATCCGGCCCCAAAGCATTGACTTAATGTGCGTTAATACAATATTATACAATACAATAACTTCTAATAAAATAAAATATTAGCCAACTAATTTCAAAAGTAAATTTGGTCGAAGGTCGTCTAGAGTAATGTAATGAAGACTCACGACTATAAGAGAGGGATATGAGGTCTTAGCTCTTGTTTTATAACTAGAAATCGTATGAGGTTCTTACTAAGCTTAATAAATAAAATAAACGCTTTAGGAAGTTATCAGAGTGACCTTCTGTTCCATCAACGTGAGCGGAGCAGTGGCGTAGCAGGGTAAATAAAATTGGGGAGGGTAAGAACTTGAACGGTCTCGGGCTCCACTCCCATTTATATTTTTAGGGGAATGCCTTTGCTTTAGCTTAGAATGCGTTTCTCAGTATCATGCTTGGCACTAGTGATATGGAGCTTTGATAATTTTGTGACAGTTATGTGATAACAAAGAGTGCTGAAAGTGTTATGGACGTCTAAAACCTTCCAGAAAACGTAAGTGTAGAACCTTCTGGAAAGTGCTATGCATATCTAGAACTTTGTAGAAACCTCCCTGTGCCGCAGGGACAATGCCAGTGTAATATTTACATGAAGCTTCTATAAAGTTTCATTTGATTCTGTTTTGTTCTACAAGTTTCTAGAATGTTCCATTGCATTCTATAGCATTTTACACTGTTCTGCAAAGTTCCACTGGCTTCCAGATTAATTTCTTAGACCTATATGCTGACGTTCTCCATCTAGCTCACATATACCTTCTGCTCGCCATTAAGAAACGTTATTAATCCTGCCTGCATTCTGCGGAGACAATTGCCCCCATATACCCCCATGGCCACGTCATTGGATGGGAAGCTGATTAAGGCACAAAAGTTTGACTAAAATAAAGAAGCCAATAACTTCTATACTCATAACATTACACACGCCAACCTGTCATTAAAGAGAGAACGAATTTCTAAAGTAAGAATACAAACGACTTACCAATGAAAACATTTACTTTGCTTTTGTACTTCTTCTGTCTCCGTTGGCAGCCAGTGAGTACAAGGGTGGATACTGGCTAGAGCGGCCTTTGCAGAAGCATAGACGACTTACCAATGAAAACATTTACTTTGCTCTTGTACTTGTTCTGTCTCCATTGGCAGCCAGTGAGCACAAGGGTGGATACTGGCTAGAGCGGCCTTTGCAGAAGCATAGACGACTTACCAATGAAAACATTTACTTTGCTCTTGTACTTGTTCTGTCTCCATTGGCAGCCAGTGAGTACAAGGGTGGATAACATTTACTTTGGTCTTGTACTTGTTCTGTCTCCATTGGCAGCCAGTGAGTACAAGGGTGGATACTGGCTAGAGTGGCCTTTGCAGAAGCATAGGCGACTTACCAATGAAAACATTTACTTTGCTTTTGTACTTCTTCTGTCTCCTTTGGCAGCCAGGGAGTACAAGGGTGGATACTGGCTAGAGCGGCCTTTGCAGAAGCATAGACGACTTAACAATAAAAACATTTACTTTGGTTTTGCACGTCTTCTGTCTCCATTGGCAGCCAGTGAGTACAAGGGTGGATACTGGCTAGAGCGGCCTTTGCAGAAGCATAGATCAGATTTTTGTTTAATGTTTAACTTTATTACTACTATATCAATAGCCAAAGAAAGAATTTAACTCATTTTTACACAAAAGCAGAGTGTTAATCATACTAAAGGAAATGAATTGAAGTTTACTATTAAGGGGATAAAACTCTTTCTACTATATTAACAAGCCAAAGAAAGCTGACCCACTTTTACGGAAATACAGAGACGCATTTATGTAAAAAGAAATGAAGTTTACTATCAATAATTAAATAACGCAAAACTTCTAGCATATAAAATACGTCATTTGAAAACTTTAATGCATCAACCTACACATTTTGCGTAGGAACGCTAACGTAGCTGTGGATTGTCCATTAAGATTTGCTGATGCTTTAAGCTATCTCAGTTTCCATGCTTAAAACCTCTTTGCAATGCTGGTAACTAACACTTGGTTTATTGCCAGAGTCCAAGAAATTCCTTAACTCATTTTATTTCGGGAACCTCTAGTGTTGCCCACAAAAAGGGCGTAGCATGCAATAGTTGTCACTCTATGCATATGTCGGATTAGCCTAAGGCCGCGTTCACAGGAGAACGGAATGGAGAGTAGCTTTTTTGAATGTGTTCACACAACACTGGAACGGTTCTCAGATCAACTATGCTCCTGAACATAACGGGTCTCCTGGAGAAGAAAGTTGTCTCTGCGCATGACCGAAAATTCCCACTCTTTTGGCTACTGTAAAATGGAACGTAAGGGTCAAGAATAGTGTTCACACGAGAGCTCAATGGGTCCGTTCCGTTTTACGCCTCACTTTTCAGATCGTAAAGTTTCCGGAACGGAGCGCTCTTCATCTTTCTCTCGTAAACACCTCCAAAAATCGTTTAGCTTTCTGGACCAATGGCATATCGTTAAGTTCCGTTTTCGTGTAAGCGGGGCTTAAAACTCGATGGGTTTACACTCCTCTAAACTACGTGATAAAGTTTGCTTCTTGTTATTCAGAAAATGATGTCACCAACAGTGTTGTCAGGTCTGTAAACCACTGTCCGCTGTCCTTTGTAAATTTGCCTTCAAGGAATGAAATTTGCACATAAAAATATAAATCAATTAGCCAATTATCTATCCAGACAGGGTCTTTCGAAGGACCTAAATAAAATACCCCGGAATCAATGAATGTCGGTTTCAATGTGCAAATTTGAAGTTAGAAGCTCCTGCGCTTACAATGAGTAGGCGATCGGGGTTGAATGACTAACAGGCATTTGACCTTTCCTATCTAGCAGCTCATCTTTTTAGGAAAAGCGTCAGATTTGCGGTCGTGAAACCTTGGTTTCAAACTACCGTGCTCACAATGACAACTTTACTTCTGTTCAATATATGAAAGCCAAGTCGGACGTCAGCGTTCAACCACCAGTGAACACACCTCATGACCTCACTGCTAATTCAGTTTTGGAAGACAATGTAATGATTCTACTTTTCCTTGAGTAAGCCAAGAAGTTCATGCGTGGCAATGGAAGTAGTTAATATTTAAGAATTTTTCTTTCATTCTCCCTGAAAAACAAAATAGTGATTCAACTTCAATAGCCTCAAAGGTTGATGGGTAGAAGGAAGCAACATTTACTATGACACATCCGCATAAATCCTGCCAGCATGCGCTTGCAATCTTTGCAATCATGCAAGTCCTGTCCGTTCTTAAGCAATGCGACTCTGCTATTGAACCGAGTCTGGCAAATAGCGCATTCCGTTCTTAAGCAATGCGACTCTGCTATTGGGTAAAGTCTGGCAAATAGCGCATTC
>JANTCA010077681.1:0-14866 GCA_024741275.1 Chironex yamaguchii
ATCTATCTATCTATCTATCTATCTATCTATCTATCTATCTATCTATCTATCTATCTATCTATCTATCTATGTCTTTTGGCCTATCTGGAACTTTATTTACCAATCATTTGGTTTTTGCAGCCTTGGTTCTTGCTAATTCTGTGCAGTATTTGCATTGAAACGTAATAAAACTTGTTATTTTTTTCTCTCTAATAGCACCGATAGATGAAATACAGGTAATGGACATTATAATGTTTATTCACCATTTACTCGGTTTTTAAAGATGTGAATAATTGATCGTATACACTTACATTTAAAGAGTTAGGAAATATTTTCAATTGTTTTGTTTTTTGCATGTGTATCTTTGGGTAGATGGATGATGGTTCGTTTCATATTTTTGAGGGCTGAAATGTATCAATTTTATGTCAACAACCAAGTTACTAAATGCTCAGATGTTTCCAAAAAATGTATCTATGATTTATATTTAATTTGCTTTATTTTGGTAAGCTCCATCTTCATGTGGAACATTTTTGGTGTTGTATCGTCGTTGTTATCAACTGGTATTCTCTTGAACAATCGATGTAATTCATAAAATGCAAATGAATTTCCAGGCATAGATGAGCCACCAACTCCATAAATTTGCAATCCCAATTGTTACTAATTTCTAGAAGTGCTGAAACTCCTTGTATGCACCCTGCACCCTTCCCCCATTATTTCTACGCTACATATCCAATGTGATTCGTGTGAATTCCATGAAACTTAGATCTGAAAAGTATCAAAGATTAAAGTTTATTGATTTAATTGCACAGAGACCAATGAGAAGTTAAACATGAAAGGTTATTGTGTTTTAGTGGTCTGGCAACTGGAATGTCTGTGAATGAATGTTTTGAGACCTCACATTGCCCACAGGGAGACAAAGATATAACTTTAATTCTTAGATCAGGGATATAAAACATTTCAAAGAAATGTGCATCAGAAGACTTGAGTTGATTTGCAGTCCTTGATAGTATCATAGTGGTCCCATAGATTGTTGAACAATGTGTTCTGAATCATTACTGATTTCCTCTAGTAGGCCCATCTAGTTTCTGTACCATAGCGTATGGTGCCCTTGTGATAGATAGTTCATGTCCTTTTCCACTGTTTGCGGCCATGCCAAAGAACAACCTCTTGGTTGTCATCTCCATTTGTTGGTGGGTTGATTAAACAGTATTGATATAACACATTTTAGTAGTCAACCATCGCCCATTCTCAAAACATGGCCCAGCCACTCTAACCCCAGGAGTCTATGAGTTAAGAAACATGTGATACTTTCCGATGTAACATTCAACGTTGTATAATTTTTTGATGCAAGAAAGTGAGAGGAAATATGTAAAATCACATAAAAGATAGAAACAAGTCTTGAAATTTTCATTGTGAAAGTTTTTAACTGTATATTGAATGGAAGGTTCTTTGTTGAGCATTTATCAAGATCATGTTAAAAATGATGTTATCATGTTAATTAATGTCACCATTCCTTTGAAGAAAAAAGTAAAAGTTAAAGAATTCCTGCATTGTCTACATAACCATGTTAAAGTTGTAACAGGTAAGAAATCTTAATTTGAAAATAGGTCCATTACATTATCTATATACTATTTAATATGGTATGTCGTACTATACTAAATTATTTTTAAAAGCTGATGCCATTAAATGGAAGCGAGAAAGTGTACAGACCTAGTCTGGATTATTCAGTCGATAATTAAGAATCTGGAGTATTATATTTACATCCTCCTATCCCAGTTCCTTCTTGTCAGTGATTTTGCATGACCTTGTCCTGTGACTGTTGATGATTGTGTTGTTTACTGTACAAGGTGCTATATTCAGCGTTTTTAACAGCAAGGGGTGATTAGCCCCTTGTGCAACCCTTTCACATCCATGGCTATGGTGGAGTTTATGTTTTGTTTTTTTTTCTAGTATTTTGCATCAAAGTTTGACATTTTTATGAACTGTGTCTTTCAACATTTGAATTTTGTTTGTTTGTGAAAACCTTTGATATGTTTGTGCAGTATATAATGATTGATTTTTACCAGGCTGTATTTCATTTTAGTACTTTTATAGTTATAGTTTGTCTAGTCTTTATGGAATTAAGAGATAATAGTTATATTGGGTCTTTTATAAGCTTGGTTTTTAAAATAAGAGGACATTAGGATGAAATTAAAAGTCAATGCTATTATGTAAAATTACAAAATTGTGAGCCACACATGTTTGCTTTGCAGAGCGAAATTTTCTTTTTTACAAGAACGGTAATCATTGTTGTTTACTTTTGCACTGAAAGAGGTAATATACAAATTTTTTCAAATTTTTTGATTTGTGCGGTTTTTTCAGGAGAAGCTGATTGTGGTAATGGTGATTCCAGGTATTTACCAGGGTCAAGCTTGCAAACTGTCGCAAACACTTGCTTTGAGGGTCAGGTCAGTATTCAAGTAACTTATTATATTTTACAGGACATGTATTTTGTAACTTCCAGGATGTATTCATAAAAGTTCTCCCATAAATAACCCTAGGTGATTGCTAGTATGTACATTTTGGCAAAGGTTGTTTTGCATCACAAGTAGGATTTTGCACAGAACTGGTTTGATATCTGTTAAATGCAATCTTTTGTGATTTAGATTGGATTAAGGCTCATAGCTAGATTTACAGAATGTGATGTTATTGACTTGTTCGAGGTGTTGAATGAAATTATAAGTATATGTATGTATAAATATAAATGTAATATACTGTACTTTAAAGATGGTCAGCAAAAGCAACATGATAGAACATACACCAGACTATTAATGTGTGCCAAGAATCTTTCCTGGCAGACTCATCCTACTCTTCATGGTACCTCTAAATAGACAGTGATACTTATATTTGTCTCGTGTACTTGAACGAAAATCAGTTGAGCACACTTTAATTATGTTCAAGTATACAAACTAATTGGACACCTTTGCTAATATATTCTTTTATTGCCATGAGTTTCAGGAGGAATTAACAGAAATACAATTTTATTTATTTTGAAGCCAGTCCACAATGATACAGATTTTACCAGAGGTTTTTAGAGCTTTAAGCAATCTATCTTGTATTAAAATTTGTTTCTGCACAATATTTCTTCTGGTGGAGTTTTAAACTGTTTTTACCTCCAAAATGAGTGGTAGTAATGGCCATCATCAGCATGCGTTTGTGAGGTTACTGTAATGCATTGTCATAACTTTAGATCCCTGACTTGGTAGATAAATGCATCTATTATGAAGATATTGATTTAATCATTGGTAACAAGCTTCTTTTGAGCTATGGTTTAGAAAAACTTATTGTTATACAGATTTGCTTTGAAGAGTTGGAGAGAGTAGTGATATTCAGGAACCTGATCCTGATTTAGAAGTGTTGAGATTCAAAAACAGCCAAAGCTGATTTCACTAATAGCAAGTCAGCTAGCACGTGGATCAATGCAAATAGTGTTATGTGATTGTAGGTGAATAAAGTCTATATTTTGTTTGAATCTTTTGAGATATAGATATCAGGCAAATGAAATATGATATTGTGCTATGTGTACATAGTGCAACAGTGCAGTATAATTGTAGTGTTAACATTATCCAGTTTCTCAATTAGGGTGACTTTTTGTAATATTCCATCATATGAGATGGTTCTTTGCATGGTTGTTTCAGTGTGACTCGCTGTTGCTTCTGATTTTTCTTACTGCTGACAATTAGTCAGAGTAGGAGTTGGCTTAGGCATATGAGACCATACTAGGAAGAACTAGGAGAAGTACAATGAATTACACTTCTTACTCAATCATGGGCATGTAATGACATCCCATTCATATCCATATGATAGAACTTCTCAGCATATTCATAAGAATTATTTTGAATTATTAAGAAGGCATTGGAAAAAGGTGCAAATGATAATAACATTTGCAATATTTGGCTTGAAATAAAGTTATGTAAGAAAACCATCATTTGCTCTTTGGTACACTTTGGTACATGTGAGAACTGAGTCAAGTAAAGTGGTACTACAATGACTTTGATAAGGCCCAAATCTCTGTTCTTGACCTTTCATTTCCCTGACTGTTTAACAAATTGATGCTTGGTAACAAGGGCATTGCTTCACTTGTATATCTGTCTCTGCATGTAAAGATTCTTTTGTTATGATTTTGCCAAAAAGCCTTTGGTGCATGTTAAAACAAGTGCCAACTCGTGGTTTTGATACGAGGCATGTAATAAATCACACTCCTTGGCCAAAAGAGTCATGTATCAAGGTGTGCCCATGCATTTGCATGCCATTCCAAGTATGGCTTGCATATTGATATTTGAAATTGTCTGTATTTAAGTTACAATTTTTGAGCAGTTGGTTACAGTAGCAACACTTTGCCAATGCATTCAGCTGACGTGCCTGAAGCAGCAGAAGTCATTTTATAGAATCTGGTGCTAATGTGGAAAATGAGGAATTGATGGTTAAAGTTGGAAATAACAAGCATTGAGCAATTTTCTGATGCCATAGAGTACTTACATATGCTCAAATAATAAGCAATTATATACTGGACAATACCTCTCATACGTTCAGTTCATCAGTTCATTCATTCATTTTAAAATTCCTCTACATACAAATGCCATTAATAATTACGACATTGCAAAGCAAGAAATTACATTAAGAGATACAAACTTACCGAATAATAAAATTTGTAAAGAAATTTGTATGCAGGGAATCTCTTAAAGGAGGAGCTCTTTCAATAGGTAAACTAATTGGGGAGAGAACACCCCCTTAATCTAGGAGAGAGTACCCCCTTACATACCAGAATGCGATATGGATTAACTAAATCCTGATCCTAGTCCTGATGAACTGATCTTGAGTGAATGCTTTGATTGATAAAAAATTGATAATGCTTTTAAGAAATCATTGCTGTAATTGTTGTCTGTTGTATTGTTATTCATACATCTGTTAATTATGACATCGAATTGTCCATCCATGGCATTATCATCTATTTTTGTTGTGTCTGAATTTGTGTTGCTGTGTATTATAAATGTGTTTATAATTTATGCAAATAGAACATGGATGGCATTGATGTCATGGCAACAATATCAACTGGATTGCAGCGTGCAATCAGCAGTAGTCAGCAACCCTTCAAGTAAGTATATAGTTTAGTAGGTGACCTTATTACATAGAAGAGGAGAAAAATGTTTAAAATTTGCAGAAATCTCTGATGTAGTTCTGTGTACTATACTGGTGTATAAAAAAGCTGTTTGAGAAAACTTTCTATCGGCAAAATTCTGGTCAGCAAGGGTACTTTTCTTTGGAAAAGGCATCAACTACTGACATCAGTTTCAGGAACATTCTGTAGACACACCCTTAACAAGTTCCTTTCATTATATAAAGATGGTAAGTGTTCAGAGAAGTCAAAAAAGTAATAGCAATTTAAGTTTATCCAGGTAACGAGGGTAATGCAGACATTATGGTACAGTCTTTTGTGATAGATGTAGTCAGTTTTATTGTACAATAAGATACAGCATTCAAATGCAACATTGTATCATTTGCATCTGACGCAAAATAGCAAGCAAGAATGTTTATGTCATTTGCTGATGTTGCCTAGGCTACCACAGCATGCAGTCTACTTGTCTATTACTTAAGACAAGCAGGTCATTTTCCTCTAAAGCTGCACGTCTTGATATTGTGCAAAATAATCAGGAAAAGGTTAAACTTTAGGCATGTTACCTTAATATTAGGCATCCATTGTAGCTTGGCTCCAAATACTTCTTTTCCCAGTTAAATCTGTTAAGGGCTAGGTCACTGCATCGTATCAAGTTAATGGATCTGTAGGTGCACTGTACTTATGCTGGTTCGTCCAGCTGTTTTGCAAGGTGTGCCACATCCTTTACCACCCTTTGTATTCTCCCTCCTTTGTAGACATTTTCCAGAACTGGGGTCTCAGGTAATTGGGCATGTGACTAGTTAAACAGAGGTATTAAACTTGCTTCTATTATGATTTGATCTTGACGTTTCTTTTTACAGAATTGAAGATTTAGAAGGAAACCAGCTCACTGCTGTCCCTGAAAGTGCAGCGGAACGTAATTATAAGGATATACAAATAGCTTCTAATTATCCTTACAAATCCCAATGGTGCAGGGTGCGGCAAGCTCTTTATCTCATTCTTGCACGATTATTAATGGTGTTAGCAGGTATGTGGACAAATGTTTTTGTGAATTCATTAAACAGTTGATAACCATGCGTTAATCCTGTCTTGACCATGTTCACTAGGTCCTTAACATTTATAATACTGTCCTGGTTACACAGCCTTTTTCATTTTTCACTTTCTGTTGTAAGTTGCCATGTCGATAGGTGTTGCCTGTCATTAGGATGAAACATAAGCATATTTCTTCCCTACTAACATGGCAGTCTTTGAAAGCAAGAAATCTTTGAAACATACCAAACTTGAACTCTCTTCTTTTAAACAGTGGCAGGCACTACTTTACTGGCTATTGCGGGCAAACTTTACCTGGGGTGAAATGTGGAGAAAGCTTTGAAACATCTATGTTCTTAAAAGATTTAATCATGGTGGAACATGATCAGTTTAAGTGCAATAATACAAGAACATTTTATCGTTAGTCTTCACTGTTTTTAGTTTACGAAAAACAAAGTTTTTTTGCCAAAAGTTCCTTACTCTTGATTATTGGAGGCGACTACAAAACATGGTGGTCGAGGTCATGGATGTATGGTCTTGTTCAACCAATTGTTCACACTGGTTTATTCACTCATGTTCCAGAACTGCAAATTACTTCTGCATATGCAGTATAAACTGCAGACAATGCTCACTCAGATGGTTGTATGTAAATATGCCTGCCATGTGTCGAAGAGTCACAGTTGCATACCACGTGAATAGACAGGCATCATCGATCTTGAGTGGCCAGCAACTACTTATTTTTTAGTTAATGAAGTGCTTTATTATTTACTTAATGTCTCATGTGTACTCACTATCTACATAATTTCTAAGTTTGTGTTTAATTTTTGCTTATTGCTATTTAGTTATGATTTCTTTGTCTTGTATGTTTTGTAGTTCTTGGTTCAGCAATGGTAGTTTACTATAGCTGGAAGAGACGATGGATGTTGGATGATCAAGAGACGCGAGAAATGTTCATTCTTGTAGATCATATCATTGGTAAGATGGGGATTTACATTCTTTTTGTTTTCGTTTGTCAGAACTCGAATGCCTTCCATCTATGAAGCTTACTTGTTTACTGGTTTTGATGTAGACTCACGTCAAAACACGAAACACTTAATAGAAGGATGACATTACTCTTCTAATTATCTAAATTTGTTGTCTTCACAGATTTTTGCGGAGTCGCATTCTCATTATTTTGTTTCAATAGTAAAGAATCTTAACATCATTACTTCCTTCATCATCATCATCATTGCATATTCATCAACTTTAGTTAATACAATGCTGTCAATAACCAAACCCCATTCCTCTCAATTAGAACACTTTTCTGTGAATTTCTCAGGGTCTTTTTCAAGGTTCTTGGACAGAGTTTTGTCATTATATGGTTATATGCATATAGGCATTATATGCATCACACTGCTAATCCATTTTGTTTAGGCCATCCGTTTGGTCTTCTCGCAGGCTCACAAATTTTTTTAGTGTCATGCTAGCACGTGTGTCTTTGGGAAGCCATAAAAAGTGCCAAGACATGAAAAACGTTTTTTGTGATTGTTAAGCTCCATGGCGTTTGGTTTGTTCTGTGGTACAATTTTTTATTCGTAGTAATTCTTGACCATTCTATCCGTATCAATTCGCGTGGCATTTTACCTCCTTGGTGGAGGTAAAAGTATTTACAAAAGTATATATATATATTGTTTGCAATGTTTACAACAATTTCAAAGTGAATCCAGAATTTTGTCCAGATTATCAACAAAAAAGAATTACTTGGAGCTATTTTGAGAACCAACTTACTATCAGAATTTTAGAACATTTTAAAACCTATAGAGTTGTTTTGCTAACAGACGAACAGATGGACAGACTGGCAAAGGTAAAAATGTTATATCGTGAGCCAGGAGTTTGCTACTGCTTAACCGGCACTTCGAAAGATCATTGGCAGAGCCGTAACGGAATTGGTTGTCGGTTATATGTGAAATAGTGATCCTTTTTCAGATTTTATAAATCAGATTTGAGCCCACAGCAAAGGAGTGGCACCACATTGTCATTTACCCAAAAGTGCCAGTGTTATTTCTTCTTTTTCAAGTGATAGCATTTTTTTGCTTGGTAGATGCCTTAAGAAAACATCATGAAGCTAGCCAACACGAGAAAGAACTTCCACCATACCTTCCCATTCCTCATGTCAGGGATATGCTGATCCCACCATTAGAAAGGTAAGCAGACTGAATTAGTTGCTGTATCCGCATGGTATATTGTCTTATAGTTTTGGTACCCCTCACTCCGATTTTATTGCTACTTGACTGTTCTTTGAAATTAAACACAACTGTGTGGCAACCGTGTGGTAAAAGCAATTGCTGATGACATTGTGTTGAAGTCAGTTTATGTGGAGCTGGCGAGAGGTCCTTGAAAGGTCTACATCCATCTATGAATTTGCCTGCTCACGTATCTGATCATCGTCTGTCATTTCTTTCTGTTTCGAAACAATTTTTTTTCTTTCGCGAGGCCTTTTCTCTCTGTCATGAGGCCACCTCTTGCGGTTTTGAGGCTATTTCTGTCTGTCTTGAGACCATTTCGTTCTGTCTTGAGGCCACCTCCTGCCACCTTGAGGCTACCTCCTGCTGCCTTGAGGCTACTTCCTGCCGCCTTGAGGCTACCGCCTGCTGCCTTGAGGCTACCTTCTGCCGCCTTATGGCTACCTCCTGCCACTTTGAGGCTATCTCCTGCCGCCTTGAGGCTACCTCCTGCCGCCTTGAGGCTACCTCCTGCTGCCTTGAGGCTACCTTCTGCCGCCTTATGGCTACCTCCTGCCACTTTGAGGCTACCTCCTGCCGCCTTGAGGCTACCTCCTGCCGCCTTGAGGCTACCTCCTGCCGCCTTGAGGCTACCTTTGCCACCTTGAGGCTACCTCTTGCCACCTTGAGGCTACCTCCTGCCACCTTGAGGCTACCTCCTGCCACCTTGAGGTTACCTCTTGCCTTGAGACCATTACGTTCTGTCTTGAGACCACCTCTTGCCGTGTTGAGGCTATTTCTTTTTGTCCTTTAATTTTGTTCTTTCTTGAGGCCACTTCTTTTCGTCTTGAGGCTATCTCTTTCTACCATGAGACCATTACGTTCTGTCTTGAGGCCAAGTCTTGTTCATGATTTCATGAACCAGGTCAATAATACAGTGGTTTTATAAAATCTTAAATCTTCCAATTGTCACATTTCAGACAGTCGTTCTCAGGTTTAATTTTAATTTCATATATATCGTCATTTTTGGAAGGTCTTCGAGAATCCAAGACCGAAAGTTATAATTTCGAGAAACTGACTTTTATCACGTCGTCACTCAAGTACCTAATATTGTTTGGCTACCATAATCATGGTGACCTTCTTTCTTGCTCTGATGAAATTCCCAGGAAACTTTTTACAGGACGTTTTTCAGGACATATTGTCTGCACATTTGGTCGCATAATTCTTATTGTATACTCATTCTTTTGCGATTTTCAGCAGTTGGTTGTCTTGCATTTTTCAGAAAAAAGAAAGCGCGGGTTTGGAAAAAAGCTGTCGAATTCCTGAGCTCGACGGATTCAAGGATTCGTGTGGAAACCCAAAGAATCGCTGGTGAAGATTATGAAGTCTGGAGATGGATTGGTGTACTAACTCCTAATTTAAAACAGCGGAATGAAAGTCCTAATCATTTGGTAAGCATCAAGTGTTCGCTTAACTTGTGTTTGTAAATACAAAAGGCAAATATTTCTTCATAGAGGTTACGCGCTTTCCACAGTGAGAGTCTCATTTGGCCTGACCTAGATGACACTTTCACCCATTTATATGTTTTAAGTAGTAGTGGCACAATTTTGTAAAAACTTTGAGTCGTGAGTCAGAGATCTTGGGCTCAGGTTCAGCTATGGTAGAATTTTCCGCCACGTACATGGAATTAATCCCATCGAAATGTTCCTTCTTTTAAGTGGCTTTGGTTTATGTTTTAAGGTAAAATAGGTCATATTAAGGGTTAGATAATGTAAACATTCTCTCTCATGACGTAGTAGTGGTCATTTAACCTTAAAGAGCAGTGCTGTTAACGATGGCTTAGGGAAGTGAAATGGAGAAGTTAAACTTAGCATTAAGTAACCCTGCGTGCTTTTTAGCATGCGAATTTAATCGGTCTTTTATGGCAATTGAGGAAAGATTTCCAAGTCTGGAGACATGACCGCATATCTTTTCCAAGTTTGAACCATATCACTTAACTATACAAAATCTAACAGAGTAGTGGGGTGAATCTTGTTGAGATCAGGAATGGTTTCCATGCCCTTTTATCTTAAAAAAAACTTAGGTGTCGTGTTGTCTCGGTTTGATTTGTGCATTAATTTATAGCCCGTTAATCTTGCTCAATTGCTGCAGAGTTTGGTGCCGTATAACTGCGTTTAGGATCAACGTGATGTCATGAGCTTTTACATTTGTTACTCAATCCTTCTCGTCTTTTTATTTCACAGCGATGTTCTGTATTTTCCTTCGAGCCTGTTAATGGCAGCGGCCATTTTAAAAAAGGGCAGGCAGCAAAGTAATCAACCAAGTACTTGACTCCCTCTGTCTCTCATTTCATTTTAAATGGTCTTACAGTATTTCCCCGAAAGAGGGCTCCCCTCAAAAGCTGACTTTTGAATGGAAATACATTAACATAAACTTTTACTGCTACTGATACACGCATCCACACTTTTTAAAAATTTATCCATTTTCTCGTTCTTTTGTGTGTTTTCCTTTACGTTAACCCAACCTGTATTTGTACTGTTTTTCTGCTTATCTATATATATCTATATATCTATATATATATATCTATATATCTATATATATATCTATATATAGGCTCCCACTTAGTGCAGCTATTGTGGTAATGCTCCATTCTTGATTAATATATATAAAAAAGCACTGTGTCTGTTGAGGTATTACATGTATCTGACACTGATGAAGGCTAAGATCGAAACACAGAAAAAATTAATGAATTTCCCCTTACCCACCGCTGGGTTTCGTCTCGTAATACCAAAGACTTTGAATGTCCTTCACCAAACCTTTGTGCCGTGATGGCACGGAGGTTTGATTGTTGGCTTTTAAGTCTGAGGATTGCAAGTTCGAGCCCGGTCGGCTCCCACTTAGTACAGCTATTGTGGCAATGCTCCACTCTTGATGAATATATGTATATGAATATATATACTTATGTATATGTATGGTATGTATATATATATGTATATGTATGTATGTATATGTTTGTATGTATGTATGACTTGTATACATACATATATGTACATACATAAGTCGAAAATTCGCGTTTTGTTCATTTTTGCTCGAAAGTTAGAAATTTATCTATCATAGCCCATTGATGTTTCCCTAATTCCTTGTAGGGCCCTGACCTGGAACGTGGAAAGTATTGGCAGGGACCAGGTAAGAGCCTAATCCTTTTTATTTCAAATGCCATACCCTTCTGTGCTTTATTTTGCAATCTTTCTTTTTAACGTATTTGAGCATGCATTGTTGGATATAATGTAGCTGTTCTCAATGTAGGAAAGTGACGTATGTTTACAGTTGAGTAGAGAGGACATTGTACTGTGTTTCCTTGCATGAATAACCATAGGTAAACGAAGCTAACACAAAAAAACTTGAATTTCTTAAGAAGCGACGAAGTCAATTGGTTAGCCTTAAAATAGTCTTAATAGCTGTAGAGAAGAAGCCTGTGGATTGCAAAATAGTTCCATTCGATGATCATGTCTTCGAAAATTCTCCTTAATTTTCACTTCCGAAATGACTTCTGTAAAGTTTGGCGTACTGGACAGTATTTTGCTTAAAAAAGTATCATTGGTGCCACTTTGGTTAAGCCATTCGCTTGTGTCTGCTGTTAGCTTTCCCTAGGAATTTAGACATTCGTGACCTAAAGACAAAAATATTCAGCATGTTTATTTTTTTTTCGTCATTTGCATCACTTTGCTTCGTGTGTGCGTAAAACGCAAGCATTTTGCGTATGACTGAGTAAAACTACGCATGCTCAAATGTTCAATAATCAGAAAGCATGGATAGCGTTGTGGCACCAAATCTTATTTGCGCATGCGTAGTTTTGCGCCATTGTAAGTAAAATGCTCTCGTGTGTATCAGCTTAAGAGGTTCGTTCTTTGCCGAACCTTGAAACGGAGAAGTGATTGAAGGGAGAGTGAAGAAAGACATGAACCAAATACACATATTTTATTTTATAAGAAAGTCATTTATAAGAAAGTAATATTCAGCTCCTAAAATAGATAAAGTTTAGTACTGAACTTTTTCCAATCCAAGTAAGTTAGAAGTTTGTCACAGGAATTGAAAACTGACATTAATCACAACCTATGCCTGACTTGCCACTGCAGTTGGCCTTAACATACAGTAACAAACAGTTTAACATCACGTAGGTGTGAGTTTTATGTTCAGGAGAATTTACACCAACAGTTGTGAACTTCATCTCCAGATCATGTTGTCAAGGTGTCAAATTGTGCTGAAACTATTATATCGGTGAAATGAATGCTGTCGCAAGGATAGTTGACTTAAGGACTTGCATCGACTCGAAATTTGGTTTTTGTGACGAGAATCGCAAGACAAGTTTATTATTTGCTAAGAAAGTTTTAAAAACGTTTGAACACTGAATTACAGATATTAGCAAGAAAGTTTGAGTACTGGGGCCAAATTAAACTTCCTTAATATAAATACGTATAAAAGAAAAAGTCTTAAACCTGAGGGTTCCACTCCATTGAAGGCTTTTATGGCAACATAGACAGAAAGTGCTCGACCATGAGACAATGAATGCCAGTTAGAAAGTCAAAAGGCAGCAATCTAGAAGCAGAGAGGAGACATTTTAAGATAGAGATACCAGGAACGAAATGAATCTCAAAAACATCGATATGTCTGCAAAAAAATATACTAACTGTGGGATTTGTAGCGATCTAGTGGAGAAATAGGATGGCAAACTTGAGAGAGATAGTGTATTTTTCACTTAGCATCTTTTAAGATGAAATTCGGATTTTCAAAGTGAGTGTAGAGGGGACGAAAACGCAAACCAGTTGTTTTGAATTAACCGTCTTAGCATAGGCGGGCACGTCCTTAAAATGTCTATGAAGTACCGTTGCCTAAAACAAACACAGATGCGCACGAGAGAGGTATGCGTGAGCTCAAAAGGTTGCTTAGCATTAGCCGACTGCGCTGCGTGCGCACTTTGTTTGTTTTAGGCAACGGTACTTCATAGACATTTTAAGGACGTGCCCGCCTATGCTAAGACGGTTATTTGGCTTCCTAATCTCGCTAACGATGCTCATTAGCAGATCTCGGAAAGGTGGTGGGTAATTTAGCTGATCTTTTTCTGCCTCAAAGATTGTACAGTTGACAGGAATCAGTCCCCAGCTTGTGTTGTGGTCGCATGTACAAAGCAGCATAACGCAGTGAACAGCACGCTTTTTATCATATTTGATGTAACTGTACTTGTTTCTTTTGTCTCTGTAGCCTTTGCTAAACTGGAACAAGTGGTCCGTATGCCAATTGTGACGCCAACACCCTGCCTGAAGATACGTTGTATGCACGGGGGACCGACGTAAGTAGAAACATCGTTATTCAAAAATGATAACAACCTCGTATAATACACTGGGAGGGTTTAATGTTCGTTTTTACACAGATTTGACAGCAGGCATCCTTCTGTCCAGGGAGATAATTGAGCGCGCTTTTGTAGACCACTCCGTCATGTTGAAAGCAGCGTCTGTCTGAAAGGCTTAGCAGTCCAAACCTAGCGAGACAACCTCTGCCACAGTAGCATATACAATGTTACACTGCTAGTTTTAGACCATGTTCTGCCGCAGACTCAACACAAGACGCGGAGCTATTTGGTACTCAAACAGTTGCGTGAAACAGAAACGACAAAGAAAAAAGTGGATGAAGGCAGCAGGAAACCTTTTCCATTAAATGCTGCCATAATCGTGGTAGAGGTGGGCGCTACTTCTATTCATCAAGAGTGGAGCATTACCACAATAGCTGCACTAAGTGGGAGCCGACCGGGCTCGAACTTGCAATCCTCAGACTTACAAGCCAACACTCAAACCTCCGTGCCATCACGGCACAAAGGTTTGGTGAAGGTTTGGTGATAAATATATATATATTTCTGTCAAGAGCTCAATCATCAATGTTTATTATTGCATATATATACATACATATAGCAAGTGGGTGGAGCATCACTACAATACCTTCATTGACAGGGAGGGAGCCGACCGGGCTCGAACTTGCAATCCTCAGAACTAAAGCCTTAAATCAAATTGCCATCCCGACACAAAGGTTTGGTAAAGTCTTCGGTATCATCAGTCAATACCAGGGATGGGTAAGTGGTAATATAAATAGATATATATGCCATCTTTTTGATAGCGGTAGGTAATATACATGCTAATTCAAGTCTGCGTAAGGAGCAGTAGCATGTCTGCAACGCTGATTAACCTTAATTTTAGACGATGATTCTCACCTTTCATGCATCTCTTATAAGATACGCGATAAAACGATACGCGATATATATAAAACCAACTACACAAGCCGACAATCTCCTATGTTTATTAAAAATTATATAAATTCTTCAAAAAATAAGCATCTCATATCTGAGATATGAGATATATATATCTATTACGAACGGTAGTACACTATCGTTGAACAGTGCTCAATACGTTAAAACACGTTGAGCGTATTAGAGAAGAAACACTAATAGACGACA
>JANTCA010077692.1:0-14866 GCA_024741275.1 Chironex yamaguchii
AGGGCACCAATGCTCAAAATGGGCGTTTCTAGGTGAAAAAAGGGTGTGGTCGCCAACAAATTTTACTTCCAATAGTAATTCCACAGGGCTTCGCGCCGCCCCTGTCTACAGTGTAGATGACATCAATAGAAATGGACCTAAGTCACATCAGAGAGTCTTTCATAGTGTCTGATGAGTTCTGATTTATTCTGCTGTTTGCCCTAAGGTTTTAGGCTCAGCTTCAGGATGGCAGTTAGAGCACTTGAAACTTAAAGTTTTTCTTAGAGTAATTCAGATTTGTGCGATTCTTGCTTCACAACATTTTATTGCACATTGAATGACAAAGAGTAATAAAGATTGTAATTCTACACATAAATAAAATACACATGCTATTTGATTTACACAGTTGTAGATGTGTACAAGGGTAATTTCTCTTGCTAAGACCAGGTATCACATGAAGTTGTGAAAGACGAGAAATGTTTGTGAACACAGTCAGTCAGTAGTCTTTGTACTGCCGCACAAGAATTCTAAATTTGTCATCTTTTGTTTAGATAAAAAGGCTGGACTACAATCTTTAAGAGATTTAAAAAAGGAAAATGAAAAGAGACGGATGGAAAGTGATAAAAGGCTAAGAGAACTAGACTCAACAGTGTCTGGTAAAGATGCCGAAACTATCTACCGTGACAAGACAGGAAAGGCCATCAACTTGAAACAAGAAAAAATTAAAAGAAGACAGGAAGAAGAAAGGAGAGCAGAGCAGGATGAGAAGTTTTTGGAGTGGGGAAAAGGGTACTAAATGCAGTAACAATTAATAAGCCAGATGGAAAATGTATTCTACTAATAAATATTATACTAATGAATATTAGAACCAAGCTTATAATCTTCAAAGAAAGAGACATGACTTTAACTAATAAACTGTTATTCTGACGCTTGGTCAAAATACTATGACATCTTCTAAGACGTAATTAGACAAGACATCATTACAGAGGTATATGTAGTATTTTAGTACAATGCATCACAAAAAGATAACAAGTGCGAAGGTGTAAAAAACATTAACTGGTAATTAGTAGCATGGTCAGTGTTGAATATTCCAAAGGGAGAACTTACTGATAACAAAGGAAATTATTAGACAAAGCATCATTACAGAGGTATATGTAGTATTTTAGTACAATGCATTACAAAAAGATAACAAGTACGAAGGTGTAAAAAACATTAACTAGTAATTAGTAGCATGGTCAACGTTGAATATTCCAAAGGGAGAACTTACTGATAACAAAGGAAATCAAGAGAGAAATAAAAGTGTAGGGTTTTGGTTTGTTAAGTATAGGTTTATGCTTAGCTATTAATAAACTTTCTTGAATGAGTAAGTAGCTAAGAAAAGGAGAATAGGGAAAAGGAGAATGCTTAGTTTGGCCTACGTAAGCAGTGTTGCAGCATGTGACCTCATGCATTTTGGTATGCTATCATTAAAAGGGAAGAAAGTCTTAATGAGCCAAACTAGCAGAAAAACAAAACAAACAGCAATATGTGGAAAACAAGTCTCAAAAAGTTTAGAAATTGATTACAAATACACAAACAACATTGACCAGTAAATGTAAAGAAAAGTGAAGAATTAATGTGGGAGCTTAACTAAAAACTAACTTGGAAGACCATACTCTGACTAAGAAAGACCGAATAGGAAAGTCAATAAGACATAGAGGATATCCATTACAAGACATTATGCTAAGGAGTCTTTAAAATTCAATATGAAGATGTGATAACTGGAACAAGTGTTAAAATTACTAAATAGTAGACAATCGATAAGATCTTTCTTATAAGAAAATGGAAATGTGTTCTAATTTGAGAAACTAGCAATGACATTTTATGATTTTCAAGATATACCTTGAAAGTTGTAACAGGCATGATGTGGTATAATTCATCAATGTAAGGTTGCAAAACATTGACAATTTTGATTATTGCTAAGGAAATATCAAGCCAAATTGAGTCTGCTTATTTTGCTGTTGCAGTCAAGCATATGGTGACTGTTGGCTTTCACGTTTAAATACATCAATGACAACTGCATAGAAATGTGCACAAGCAACTTTGCATTCGAGCAGAAATAAATTTCTGTATTAAATATGGAGAGTCACTTTTCTTGAGAGCTGTTTATCCCATGCCAATTCTACAATGAACAATGACAAATGCCAACTGCACTGGATAATTATGTAGTGGATAGGTAAACAAACTTTGAAACTTGTTTAAAAAGTTATTGTCTATAATTTTTGTTTATTGACCTATATGTTTGGTTCCGAAAAGATTTCCAAAATCAAACCTAGCTTAAAAGATCAACGTATGTTTCAAGACCTTGATGAAAGCTATCAATACAGGCATACCAAAATTTATGTTCATCCTCTGTTTTTGAAATTTGGATGCAACGACAATATGCATACGTAGAGCTGAAAAATTGCACTGTGCTGTGCGCCTTTTAAAAATATTGACATGTATTGCTGCTGCAGATTGATGATAGGTCTGCTTTTGAAAATTAATGTATCAGGTTTTCGGGGCTTTGGACTAACAGTTAACAGCTGACTTAATTTGCAAAGTACATAAGCAAAAATTAAGGAGGTGAACCACCATACATGTTTTCGTAAGGAACAATAAAGGAACACTGGAGACTGGGATTAGTCACAGGAGAAATTTTATGGTCTATGTAACAAAAATATTATCTTGGATGGTTATTAGATAATAAGGATTTTGAATTTAGAGGCCCAAAGTTGTGGATTTGAGTCTTCTAAGATGATTTTCTTTAATATTTTAGTATTTATAAACACTTGCTATCTTCATAATGCATATGGTTTCTGCATTTAGTGCAGTAGATTCACTAAATATCCAAAGTCTGATGTAAGCAATGTAGCCCTCAATCTTTCCAATTAGTGTAAACACACATCATGCCTTGAAGCTGGCATTTGTTAACAGCTCTTCCTACTCTTTCTGTGACATATCTGGAGGACGTTTTGAACCATGATGTTCATTGAGTTTTAGGTCCCTTGTATCCAAGGTCACACATTTTAAAATTCTACTATCTACATAACAACATTTTGCATCCTTTGTGTTTGTATAACCTTTAAAAAGTGGGCTTATGTTGTGTTAACTTGACCTACCAGTAGCACACTTTTCTTTGTTAGTTGTAAATTTCAAATTTGTTCTTTCTTACCAGTGTTAAGCAAAAGAATGACTATGAAGCTAAGTTAAAAGAAGACTTGCATGAAATGGCAAAGCCTCTTGCCAGATACAAAGATGACAGAGACTTGGATAGCGCCATGCGAGACCAACAAAGAGAGGGGGATCCAATGTTAGGTTTCATTCAAAGGAAAAAAACAAAAAGTGACCAAAAAAAGAAAGGTAAGTAGTGCTGCTTCGTTTCTTGTTTTACACGAAATCTTATATATCCTCTTTTCCTACTAAGTACCTGTTACCCTTTAAAATTTATTTGAGGTGCAATTTAGGTTTGAAGAATTCCATGTTAGTAATTCATTATGTTGATTTATGAGAGGGTTCTGCTCTAAACAAGCCATGGTGCTTAGTTTAGATTTAACATGTTGTTTGTGTTTCATATTGTCAGAATAAGGCACGGTGTGAAAGGAAATGCATTTGTGACACGGCAATCAAGGAAATCAATCCAAATGAATCTGTGTTTAAACCCAACTAGGAAACTAACTTACTAACTTCCCTACTTAATTAGTTAATTAATTACAAGTTAACTATTTAACTAACTTATTTACTTGCAAATCAAAGAAATACGTAAACTGACTGACTGAATAAAGAATTTTGCCGCCCTTTTGAAGAAGATAACAGTCCATCCGGTAATTTTCGACCTACAGCAGAGCATTTTTTAACATTGTGACTCGGGGGAAATTGCCCCCGCAGGCCCAATGCTTGCCCCCGTGGTGAGGTGAAAATTCCACCGTGGTTGAGGGCCCATCATCTTAAGCTTGTGATTTGTAAAAGGTATGGGAGGAGGATGATGAAATTTAGAATCTGAAAATGAAGTGTTCAACAAGTTTTACCAATGATTATTCTTTATTGTAGTTTGTTATATAACAAAATATTAGGCACATAGCTATTCTGAGTGCTTGAAAGCACATTAACACTTCCTGCCCACATTGAGGCTGGGTTATTATGCAACAAGAGTCAAGTGTTGAGTTAACAAAACAAATATCACACACCTGGTACAAGGGGAAAAATAGATATAACCTGGCTTGTTCACTGAGAATGCTGCCGTGAACTGAAAAGGGAAATGAAAGAGAAAAGAAAATGGTTCAAATGGTCTGTACAACATGTCGGAATACGAGACTGAGGTCATAAAACTGTCAGTGAATGGGCGTTTGCTAATGGTATAAGGCATCCTAGTGGATGGAAAAGAAAAGTATGTAGTTGAACATCTACTTTCACCATGTCACGAGTAAGCAGGACAATTTGAATGTCATGATACTGCTTGGAAGGAGATGTCAAAGGACCACTCTTAGGTGAGAGTTTTCAAAGGGGAAATTATTAATTTCCTTATCGTGACTTAGTCACATGTGGAAATGAGGTAAATTATTGTGAGATTCGAGAGTGAAAAGATTGTATCTTTATTGAAAGATACGTTACGTTTCTCATTGCAAATTGATGGCAGCTCAGACAGATAACAAGTTGGTTCGTAGCAAACAATGAAATATCAGTGCAAACACTTTTTCTAGGTATTTCATCAAGCGAACAAGGTAGGAAGCGTGGCTTATTAGATTCGCTACTTCAATGCCTTGAAATGTTGGAATAGACACTGGCCATCTGGTTGGGATATCAACTGATGAAGAGAGCGCCAACACTGGCAAAAAACAAAGGACAACTTTTACAAGGGCATATTGAAAGGGATATCCTTACAGTATGGTGCATATACCGCTGATCAGATCTAGGTTTAGAGTCAGTGCAGCTGGAAGTCTCTGAGCTAGTTGTATCCATAGACCATGTTGTAAACAATTGTTTCATTTTTCCTGACATCGCCTTGTAATACAAAGTTTCTTCAAGCGGAAAATGAAGAATGTCTGGCATGTCCAAAACACTTCGAGCTGAGATTTGCTGAACATACAAACAACGTATTGAAGGCAGTGTTGCCCAACATCGAGAGTGTAAAGAAGGTATGGAAAAAGTGTCCAAAGGAGAAATCTCATCCAAAAGAATAGAAACGTCGTGAAAGAGCTGACAGTCTGGTGGCAAGGAGGACTAATATATGAAACAAGTGCAGGAAAACGCCTCGGATGAAAAACAACGAGAAGAATGAGCCAGTAGAAATCAGTTTGTAACAGCAATGGCAGGTGTGACAGTGCAGTGAGAAATAACATCATACAGTCCGCCATCAATTTCATGTTGCAAAGAATTAGGTTAGAAGATGATGGGACATTCGGCAGTTTAGGGAAGATTATGAATGCTGACACAACAACTGAGTTCATTAGTACCATTATAGATTTTAGATGTCTGCATGTCTTAGTGGAAAGTGGCTGAAATCGAAGTTTTGAACATCAAGGACAAAGGCACATCTCTTGCTTTAAATGTACGGAAAATGATGACAGCAGGCACTGAAAATATCAAGAAATTCTTAGCGACTGTCTTGACCCTCACTCCTCATAGTATGGCCACAGAAAGAGCAGTATGTCATTATGATACCAAAAAATTGATAAAGAGAGCATCATTGAAACAAGAAACAACTAATGGGATAATGCACATCTCATCAAATGATAAAGGTACTACATATTTCGACTCAAGACAAGCAGTCTATGAATTCCTTAAGCAGACAGACAGATGAAATCAAGAGCCATGGACTGAACTTTATAAAGAACGGGTTTTCATTAGAAAGTGTGACAATGGGTGTTTATAAATGTTCGTTTTAGAAAAGTGACCCAGTATTGGTGGATAAATTTTTCCTTACCTCAAATTGGTCTGCTTTCACAATTTTACCCCCGCAGTGGAAATTTTTTTAAAATTTCTATGACCTAAATGAAATAATAACTGTGGAATCATCTATTTGTAACAATTGTCTTCCCTCTTGTTTTTTAGAAAGACCAAAATACACTGGGCGAGCACCGCCACCGAACAGATTTAACATTTGGCCAGGTTACAGATGGGATGGTGTCGATCGATCGAATGGTTTTGAGAAGAAACGATTTGAAGCCATAGCAGACAAGCGAGCCATGGCGACTACTGCTTACAAGTGGAGTGTTGAAGACATGTAATACGTGATCGTGATTTTGTCAAAAGAATGTAAATACTTTTTATATGTAGATATCTGTAACAGGATTATTTTTGCGATTTATGATATCGTGGTTCAGTACAATTAAGAGTAATGTTGCTTCTTCAGGACTGAGAGGGAACCAAGAGGGAAACGGCATATTTTATCCACGTAATTTTAATGCTCACTATTAGTACCGACTTGACGCATTGTATATCTACAAAAATCGTCCAGTATATGTCTGCTCTTAAATATATTCGTGTTGTGTTATGCGACTAGGGAACTGTTTTTACTACCGTAGAATTGATATGCTTCTGTGTTTAATAGTGACTATTGTATTGGTTTCGCTGAGGTTGAAGATTAAATAACTTACCAGATCTGAAGTCAGACTTTTTATTAGAAATATACATGTACACATTGAAAGTGAAGCAGTGCAATTGAAAAATTGGAGGTGTTTTTGTTGTTGTTCCTTGGGAGGTCAAAACAAACTACTTTGTAGCCGAGGTATTGAACTAGTCGATGTCCTGTGCTAATTGTAAACATAACCAATACGGCTTTCCTTTAGAGTTGCACTAGATGGTCACCAAAACCATCTGCTGTATGAAAACGAGTTTTGTCCAGTAACTGACGTCGACGCTTGACACGTGGCCTTGCCTACTTAGTGAGTTATTAAAATGTGTCTGTCATATTGCGAAATGTTATTGTTGCGAAGGCCAATTAATCCATAGTAAAATCGAACTATACTTTTATTTCAGAAGAACTAACAAGAAAACACTAATATAACGTGGGCAGGCTCTCTAGCCATTCACTCTGAAATCACTAAACTCAATCTTCGATCTTTGACTTGATCTATTTGATCTGCTATTTATGAAATTTACAACCATACTAATATACAAAACAATAAATCTAATTATTAATAGTACGTACAATGAAAAAAGTATTTTGATATCAAACTCTTACGAAAGATGGAATATTCATACATATTACACCATACTTGACTTTTTGCCCACAATTCTACAATATGGCAGGGCCATTTTAATTTTTATTTGGATGAGGCATAAAGGAATGGTTATTTTCCAACATACGCTTTGTGGCGAATACATGAGCAATAGCTATAAAGAAATATAAACATATCAACAAGAAAATAATGATAGAGGTATAGTCTACTTACAAATGCAAAATATCCTTATTGGGATTTAATTTCTAGAGGGTACAGAAATTGTATTGGTTACTTAATAGAAACTGCCCTTTTCTTAGTACAACTTACATTACGTATTTGTGTGGATCTTGCAGGGCCATCACAACCTGGAAAAACACGAACCATTTCATCTGCAGACGGGGGACATACTGTTCCCGCACCACAACAATTTCACCTGGATTAATTAAGTCAACATGCTTGTTGGCTTCCGGAAAATGATGTTCACATAAGCAGTAAGTTTCTCAGCTTGCCAGCGAGACCTAAAATGATTATGAAAGGGCTCCTGATAGTTGAGACGCTTTAATAAGTTAGCTAATGAGCTAGAGGTACAGAATAGCTATTACCCCCAGGTACAAGAGGGAAGGCAATTAACCGGTCACTTGGGATAAAATGAAAAAGGCAAGGGTCCCTGGAGGGCTGAGCTCACTAGACTGGTAGATAATAGTGGTAGGGTTGAGAATAGCCTCGATTACACGCATGAGCGTAAGCAACTTGTCAAATTCATGTGTAGCATTTCCACACTTTCCAGAAACATCTTTCCACGCTTAACTCAAATTGATTTTTTCACTGGTTAAAAGAAACGTTTTTGAATAGCAATTTCCAATTAAAGTAAACAATACGCTTTTACAACAACAACATTTTGTTGCTCTATCTCCTGTTGCTATTCCAATTTCCGCTCTTACCACTTTGTGTTAATCTCCTACGTGTCTTGTTTTCAAATACGAGACATGAAATATGAGTTGAGCGTGATTGTTTCTGGATATTCTTGCATTTCAAACGGCCAATGTTTTTAAAAATGTTTCTTAGAATATAAGCTAAATTTAAATTTTCAATAGGAAATACTTCTATGGCATTTGCTTGTAGCTGAGGACAATGCAATGCTCGTTTCTATTTTGAGAACAAGAGAGAATGCAAATGAAGCCAAGGCAATGTTGGCTAAGAAATTTTTTCGTTTACTTTTAGTTTTTCGGGATTTTTTGAATGCCTTGCTGAGCTAGAAAGGGAAACTTGAAAAACAATTTCAAAATAAATATATGTAAAGGGGTATGTCTTTGTCATCATTTTAGCTATTAGACAAAGCAATCAAAGCTTGGCGTGACACTGGTCAAATAGATTTGTCACAATACGGTAACGTGCCACAATACTGAATTTGTAGCGTAAATTAGGATCGAAATTTCAGCGACAACACAGAAAAAACCAACAACTGGATCGGGAGAACAGAGACCACTATGCAACGACGTAAAAATGCTTGTTTTGAGCTCGTTCACATACACTGCTTCCAGAACATTAAGATGAATATGGAAATCCGTCAGAAATAAACTATAAAAGTTGAAAAAAGTTTTTTGGTACAAAACTTGCAAATCACCTTAAACGTTTGCGACATTGCGCTAAAACATACTTAAAAGCTTTTTCGTCTGACACTCTTCAGAGTATGAATTGTCAGAAAGGATATAGCAACCCTTTTATAAAAAACATGGACCAGAACTACCCAAACATATAAAAGAAAAAGACAAGAAAATATATAAACAAAGCATGATTGGAAGAGCCCAAATGAAAAAAACGAACCCTCTCTACCTTAAGAGTCCTGGTTTTCTTGTTTTAATGTAGATTTCAATAGACGTAGCTGGCTTAGATGGAACAACAATCGATAATCCTAAATTGTTCGTCCTTGTTCAATTTGCCGCATCGTGAATTTTTTGCTAGTAAATTTTGGCATATTTTGGCAGTCATTTTAACTTTGAAGGAGCGAGGTGGCTCTTCAGCAGTGAAATTGATACTTGGCGTACACTGGCTGCAACATGTTAGTTCATCCTGTCACCCAACGTTAGAAAAGTGCGACCTATATACCAAGCTACATGTCGACATAAAAATTCATATACTACTAAGCTTTATTTGTGGTAGGTACGCAAACTTTATGGACTGATGACAAGATTTTCCTTATGGTGAGAATTGCAGGATTGATGGCAGAGGAACTAGAGCTTTTTTCATAAGTGTTCCCATTTGGACTGAAACATTGCCCAGCCAAGGAAGTTTTTATGGCTGAAAGATCAGTAACAATTTTTTTAAAAACTCTAGAAACAGCATCCTCTGGATACCCATTTTCAAGTAAAATAGTTTTTTTACTGGCCAGTACATTCGCTGGGATACGTTTTGTCCAAAAAGATGGAAATAAACTTTAGCAGCACATTGTCCAGAGAACACATTGTCTTTGTTCAAAATCTAAGTTGAATTCACAACTGGAGAAAGTATCAAGTTATTTAACCTTGGAGTTGCAGTCTCCTACAAGACATGCTTTGTTGTTTTAATATTCTGCGAGCCTTAAAAGTCGGTAGCACAGTTTCCAGTCCAAGCCTTAAGACAAATTGCCTCTAATAATTTCCTTTCCTGGATTGAAAGATTACTGGAACAAAAGAGTTTAACATCGTATATAATGTTTATGCGAGTGAATCTGTCAAGATAACTGCTAGTAATCCAAAGGAAATCGTCAAACTCGGTTGCATCTTCACATGAAAAGTCACGAAATGATGTGATCAGTAACCACAATTGCTACTGGTCTGCTTGCCTCCTCGCTCCAGATACATCACACCCTACACTTTGTAATTACAAACAGGGAAACTCAAAAATCTACGTTTAATTATATAACGTTGATATCAGGATAACTTTTGCTGTAATGAAAACCGTTGATTCCAAGTTTATCCTAGGGATTGCTGTCATTGTTACAAAACCTAAACACGAAATTTTCAATAACCCTGGGTCTAAATCCCCCAATAATTTGATTTACACTAAAAGCTATAGCCTATACTTACTTTGTCTGCGTCACCCGTCATGTGGTTGCTTTAGAATTATGTGTGCAAAAAATACATTTTTCCGTCTTTGTTGCATGCCTAACGCTCAATTACATCGACTGCAGAGATCAAACTTCCAGAAATTCCCTATTTTTTGTTCTTGATCATCGTAACTTGAATTTGGTCTCTCGAGGATTAATCTTTGATAACTTTTAGAAACTCTTGAAAACGTATCCTTTATCTTTTTACCAAATACACAAACAGCTCTATCACTCAATAACAAAAAGATCATAAAAAATTTCCTGGTTCCAGATGGTGATCTCGATAACCCTCAAAATGTGAACCACGTGTTCCGAGACCCATTTTGGACATAAACAGAAAACATCATCAAATTCTGTCGGGTACCGCAGAACAAATTATTGCGCTACTAAAGAGGAATCATAATTTTTATACTTAAGTTTTCAAAACTGATTTCGCAGAAAATGGAATCCTTCTATTCCTCTACAATGGCTCTCTCTTGTTGTTCTTAAAGTCGGTTATGAGATAAGTAAACTTCAATTTAATAACGCTGATATATATTGCAAATAATATCTGAGGTATTCTGAACCAACTTTTGTAGGCTACATCGTAATACCGTAAGAATTACGCCAACTTGGAATTGTGAGAATTCGGAGCATTTTGGACACATTGCAGCCTGTCTGCAGATGCCAAAACTTATTGCACAGATAATAGAGGGGTATATCAACAATACGGTTACAATACCATAGTCCAAATTAGCACAGAGGTTGTGCTTAAGGAATGGCTGTGAACAAGGTTTGGGAATTTCACTATTTCTCTTTGTCCCCAACCACGCGGATTAGTACGTTGACGTCGTATAGGGGCTTGCATGTCTTCCGGCATTACCAAAGATAATGCCCTATCCCTTCAGGTAAAAAAGGGCTGAGCAGGAGCCGAACTACGTCCTCCCGTAAAATAGAAATACAGAATTACAGCCATGGGAGATGATGCGATCTACCCTGCCGACGCACATCCTTGGTACTAGGACCACCATCGCTACCGAGGCATGGAACGTTCAGACCATGTTCGATTCTGGCAATGCTGCTCAAGTGGCTGCAGAATCGAGAAACTATAAACTAAGCATTATGGGCATCAGCGAAACAAAATAGATTGAAGTTTCAAACAAGAGACTAGCCACAGGAGAGTTGCTGCTCTATTGAGGCTACGAGAGTGAATGGTGCGCCGCACCTGAATAGAGTCACCCTGATTGACTGGGAGGACCATAGTCCTCAGATTATGATAGCGTCCGTCAGAACTAAAAGACGCCGTCTCAGACTCAAAATCTTCTATCGTAATGCTCGCACAAGTACAAGTGATGAGGAAGACAAGGACAAAGTCTACGGCAGACTATAGACCGTTCTTCAGACCTTATATGTTAGAGACATTATTGTCGCTACGGTGGATTTCAACGCCAAAATTGGCAACGACCTTACAGGTTAAATACAATAAAATCACATCGATTACCCCTGCGTCTCCAGAAAGTTCTGTCGCTCAATCTTGGATGACAGAGTCCGAAGGTAAGCAGACGTTGCCTACAACCTTGTCACAGGAGGTTTCAATTTAATGCTTAATATAAAACTAGACTAGAGATTTAATACGACACTCCTAAGTCTCAACAAAGAAAGGAGAAGTTTAAGATTGAACTGTCTAACCGCTGCCAGGTCCTCCAAGAGCTGCTTGAGGAAGTCAAAAATCATCGATGAGAGAAATGGAAAAATGACAAAGGGCTGCGTTACAACCTGCAAAGGTCTTTTAGGCAACATAAAGCACAACCACAAAGAGTGAATCTCACAAGACTCTCTGAAGACAATAGAGTACAGGAGACAGAAGAAGGCAGCAGTCAACAACTGCCTAACAACAGCAGGGAAATCCAGAGCACAGAGGCAATATGCGGAAGCCAACGAAAAGGAGAAGCGAAGCGTGAAGACTGGCAAGAGAAAGTACATCTTGGACTTGGCAGAAGAAGCAGCAAGACTTGGCATCATGAAGGACCTGTGTGTGATAACAACGAAGCTTTCTTTAAAGTTCAGCAAATCAGGAAGATTTGTGAAGCATAAAGAAGGGAAGACAATACAAGGTGAAGATGGACAGAAGAAAAGATTGAAAGAACACTTTAAGGAACTGCTAAAAGGCCACGCCATTAAATCCGGCTAGATATCCAGCTAGCTGCGAATCCCCTCCCATCAAATGCAGCAAACCTAACAGAGAGACTAGGGAGGCAAAGAAAATGAAGAATGGTAAGGCTCCTGGTCATGACGACATTCTTGCAGAAGTGTTTAAGTCCAACGTAGACAGGATGGAGGATATGATACACCCTGTGTTAGAACCTTTGAAGAAAAATAAGCCCCAGTGGAATGGAAGGAAGGCTATATCATCAAGCTGGCAAAGAAAGGTGACTTCAGCACTTGGTCCAGCTATAAAGGAATAACACCATTATTATTCCCCGTTAAAGTATTTAATAAAATACTGCTGGACAGAATGAAAAACCTGGTAGACTCAAAACTCCGCGATCAGCAAGCAGGCATGGATAGATCATGCAAGGACACATTGCCACACTACGCATCATCTCATAGGGGTTACTGGATTTGTTAGTGTTGATATAGGGGTCCTCTGGGAGTTACAACGATGCTATGGAGTACCAGCAAAAATCACCAACCTCATTCAATATTCCTGCGAGGAAATGATCTGCAGAGTGGTTGATAGAGACAGATTAAAAATGCTCTTCAAGTACGGAAAGGAATAAGACAAAGCTGCCTGTTATCATCTTCCCTATTCCTCCTACCTATAGGCTGGGACATTTTCCTTTGCTGCCAAGCTTGACGGCATCCAGTGGACTCTCTGGACACAGTTGGATGACCTTGACTTTGCAGATGACTTGGGCTTAATTTCACACACCCAGCAACAAGTGCAGAACAAAACCTCTATAATTCTTTGGTATTCTTCTTAGCATTGGACTTATTTTCCAATGGAAAGAGCAAACTTGTTAAAGCCAATACAGAAAACTAAAACCCTATCATGACAGAAGGCAATACGCCGAAGGAAGTCGACACCTTCACGAACCTTGGCACCATTGTTGACTTTCAAGGTGGGGCAGATGCCGATGTCAGGACCAGAATAATGAAGGCAAGAGCAGCCTACTTACAACTGACGAATAACTGGAATTTCAAAACACATCTCAAGAATGACCAAAATCCGTATCTTCAAAACCAATGTCACCTTGTTACTGCTGTACGGTGCTAGGAAACGGAATACAACGGACACAATAACAAAGAAGCTTTAAACTTTCATTATTTCCTGTTTGAGACGTATCCTGAGGATCAAATGGCCTGACAAGATCATAAATGAAAAGCTATGCCAACAAACAAACCTGTAAATATAGAGATCAAGCAAAGAATATGGATGTGGATAGGCCACACATTGCAAAAGCCAGCTAACAACACAAACAAATGATGGAATTACTTTAATGCCTCTAGTGTGAAAGATCTATGTATTGTAGCAACATGCTCATAAGTCAAATAAGGCTCTTGTTCGTGACTACGTTGAAGTACGTTTTCCTATACCATTGCTCAGATGGGCACTGCGTCATCAGGAAAGAGTATTTAATTTTACAATCAGTACATTCCATTGTTCTCGGTTGAAAAAGCTCTTGCATAAAATTAAAGAATCTGTACAAAGAATTCTATATAACGCCAAGCACACATTATGAATCAAACTCAAAAAAATGTACAAGGAACTCATTTACAATAGATGTAGCGGCCACTTTTCGTTTTTATCGCAAAGGGCGTACAGTTCGTTCGACCATTTTAGCCTAGCAAACACAGCCTTACATTAGAAAACACTACACAAAGGCTTCGTGAAATTATGATATCAACAGGCCACCTTTTGCTCATAGCAAATTGAGAGATACATAGAACATAGGACCATGTTCTTCCCTTGGAAAATATCTCGGCCAACAGCCATCACACAGAAAATAAGTTCAAAGCAAGGTTGTTCTTGTTCAATATATCTGTAGGTGCTTTATAGAGATATCGAAGATGAACTTCATTCAATCTATCTTAATAAGGGTTCACCACGACTCACTCGGTGAATACACATAAGTAAGCTTCCAAGTGAGGGGTATTCGGACTGCAGAAGGGCCCTGACGTTGACAGGAATTTCAGCTGGCATCGTGTCCATTTGGATCCGCTCCCGCTGTCCAAAGAGGTTTGAACGTGACCTCCAATGAATTGGATCGATTCCCGAACGCTTCTACAACGTCCCAACACAAACATGCATGTGAATCTAAATTGGACCGAGTATACCAGCACCCGTGTACATGGATGGCTTGTGCGCACCATTTTATACGATTTCTTAAGACAACATTTTTACAACAGATGCACTCAAAGAGAGTCGAGGGGAATAAATACATGCATGCATGCATGTATACATACATACATACATACATGCGTACATATATACATACATACATACATGCGTACATATCTACATACATACATACATGCGTACATACATACATGCGTGCATATAAACATACATACATACATACATACATACATACACACACACACACACACACACACATACATACATACATACATACATACA
>JANTCA010077703.1:0-14865 GCA_024741275.1 Chironex yamaguchii
GTTGTCAGAGCATCTGCCCGGTAAGCAGAAGGTCGCGGGTTCGGCTCCCGCCCTGGACGTATGATTTGTTTCTCAGAAAAACAATAATCTGACTCTAATTTCAATGGTACTCAAAAGTCACAAACAAGTCACAAGGCCAAGACTTGAAAGTCCTTCACCAAACGTTTGTGCCGTGATTGCAGTTCGAGCCCGGTCGGCTCCCACTAAATGCAGCTACTGTGGTAATGCTCCACTTTACGTATATATATATAGGCCCGAAGCTGGGGGCCTTCAAAAGTTATATTTTCCAATTTTTTCTCGATGTTTAATCATTTGAAAATTTTGATCCTAGCAAGACAATCTGATCTGGATTAACACCTGGATCAACACACAAAATAGAGAGATTCGCAGAAGGCGAACTGGTTTTTTTTCTTTTTTTTTTCTTTTTTTTATATTGCAACTTTAAAAGAAGTAAAAATCAACTTAATGGTACACACTTTGCAGTATGTCTTAATAAGATTATTGATTTTTCTCTGTGCAATCAAAGAGAAGGCAGCCACATATGGTAGCGTAAAATAAAAGGTGATACTATCCCTGGGCGGCCTTGTTTAACCAGTAATGGTACAGTTAGGGTCTGTAGGATCACTATTATGAGCCTTGTTGAGATATTGCCTTATAACTCTATCAATAATACTGCCTGGAATTTTTCTTAACGTAAAATAAAAGTTAGTTTTTTGATGTCATTGCGGAAACGTAGCAAATTGTTATTGATCTTGTAAGCCCTATTTACGAGAGTACGAACTAGCCCTATCTTGTCGGGAAAAGGACAAAAACTAAAATAGTTAATGAGTAAGCCAGTGTAGGTCTTTCTACGATAAAGGGTAGTTTATTGGGTCCGTGGTTTGGTGTCATCATTAAGTGCGTCTAAGAAAGGTACTTTCTTATCCACCTCTTTTTCCATGGTGAACTTAATTTGTGTCTAGTGTTAAGGTAGTCTAAAAAATGAAGAGCATCATTTTCTGTGTTAAACAAACAAAATATGTCATCTACGTAACGTCTATAAATTAAAACTTTTGGACCTTGATACCTATCAAGCCATATCTTTTCATGAACCCATGAACAAATTGGCAAGAACAGGGGCAAGTGGCAACCCATAGCTGCACCATCAATCTGATGATAAAATGTCCATTTGCATAAAAAATGGGATTGTTCTGCTGCAAAAACAAACAAATGTTTGAGTTCAGATCCACCAATTTTGACATCAGGGTTACCACGAAGGATGTATTGAACTGCAAGATCAATGAACTCTTGAAGTGGTACATTGGTGAATAAAGTTTCGACACAGTAGGAAACCTTAAACTTGTCGTGTTTGTATAAACCAATAAAGGCCCTGAAAAACATGAAGCTATCCTTGGCACAATAATCGCGAGGAATATGTGGTTGTAAACGACTGCAAAGGAATTTAGCAAGATTGTAATTAAATGTAATTAAGGAAGATACGATTGGTCGGAAAGGAAGAGGGGTGTTTGGTACGCGAATCTTGTGGATCTTAGGAGACCATAAATTCTGGCAGGTTGGACGCATTCATCACACTAAAGGACCACCAGCCAAACATCGATAACAAACCCACATGCAGACTAATCAAACCCACCAAATCTGAGATAGGACAAATCAGCAAGCAAATGCTGAATAGAACCAACAAGAAAATCGAGAAACAAACAAAATTTAATCAATGTAAAAGTACTGCATCTGTAATTAAAGGGTATAACTCTATCAAACACAAGCAGCAACAAAGATTTGTCAGCTCGACATAGTCGACTTTTACCCTTCCATCAGTAAAAACTTATTGAATAAGGCACTCCACGTCGCGGCCAACTACGACGACATCACACTGGACGAATGTAACATCATCATGCATGCCAAAAAGTCGATCCTGGTAAATAGGCAACAAACTTGGCAAAAAAAGAGAGACTTCACGTTCGACGTGACCATGGCCAGTTATGACGGAGCAGAAACTTGTGAGCTTGTAGGAAACTTCCTACTCGCTCAACTGCAACAACTTAACATCGACGTAAGACTGTACAGAGACGACAGACTAGCCATATCAGATGCGCAACCAAGAAAAATAGAGAATACTAACAAAAAAATATGCCGCATCTTCCACAATAACGGACTAAGTATCACAATTGAAGCCAACAAGAACGTAGTTAACTTCCTGGACGTAACCTTCAACTTAAACAACGCGACTCATCAACCCTACACTAAACCTGGCACTAACCTACAATACATACACTACGAAAGCAACCACCCACATACCACGATCAAAAACCTAACTGCCGGCGTTAACAAACGACTTTCATGCCTATCGTCTGACGAACCATCCTTCAACCAAGCGGCACCTTTATACTAAAAAGGCTTAGACAAAAGTGGGTACAAATACAAACTACACTACGAACCACCCACGACCAACAGACAAAGAAACAGACAACGTAACAACACACTTTGGTACAACCCTTCATTTAACAAAAATATCAATTCCGACATCGGATGCAAATTTCTCAACCTCATTGGCAAACACTTCTATAAGAACCATAGGCCACATACAATCTTCAACCGCAACACTGTTAAAATCAGCTACAGCATGAACAACGTCAAACAAATCAACAATAACCACAACAAACAGATTTTAAAATCGCTTAAAAACAACTCCAACTCAACAACCAGCACCAATGCACCGAAACTGTGCAACTGCCGATAAAAAACCCGCCCACTAAATGAAACGGCCTGCAGTCTTTCATAATATACCAAGCTATTGGTACATCGGACTTACCGAAAACGAGTTCAAAACGAGATACTGAAACCACACTACATTATTTAGACACGACAAACACAGGAACTCCACTGAACTCATTAAGTTCATTTGGACACTTAAGGACAACAACATTAAGTACGCTATCTCCCGGCAAACACTTGCATCTAGCCCCGCTTACAGTAGCGCAAACAAAAGGTGCCTCCTCTGCCTCAACGAAAAGTATTTTATCCTATGTCAGCCCGAACTTTCGACGCTAAACAAAAGAAATGAACTCGTAACATCGTACCGGCATAGAAACAAAATACTTCTATGTAATTCTTAAAACTCCACGTGCCTCCTTTGCAAGTATATATACACGCCGAAATATTGTAAACAACAAATCCTCATGAGTGAAAGAGAAAGTCACAAAACAAGCTTGTAGAGGCAAAACCGGAGTTTTGATTTGGATTTCCATCTATTGAACCATATATATATATACTATATATATATAGCATCTTAACAGACACAGTGTTTTTCATATATTTGTCAAGAGTGGAGCATTACCACAATAGCTGCACTAAGTGGGAACCGACCGGGCTCGAACTGGTAACCCTCAGACTAAAAGGGCCAACAGTCAAACCTCCGTGCCATCATGGCACAAAGATTTCTTGGAGGACTTTCAAAGTCCTTGGTATTAGGAGACGAAGCCCAGATTTATTTTCCAGGTATATTGTCCTAGTACGAGTTGAGGAGCATTTTTATGCTGGATGTTCTTGAGCACCATAAACGTATTAACTGAGGAGAAACGCTAACTAATACATCTCCTCCAGTTGCACGTTTTGATACTTTGCGTACACTATTATCTTTTGCAGTACAGAATAATTTACTAATTCATCAGATGGATGTTACAACAGCTATTTTGAATGGTCACTTAGATAAGGAAATTTACATGGAGCAGCCACTTCGCTATGTAGAGGAGAGTAAAGAATATCTTGTATGCAAGTTGACACGTTCGTTATATGGTCTGAAACAGAGTCCATGTTGCTGGAAGCAGAGATTCACAACATTGTTACAAGAGTTAGGTTTCACTAGATGTGAAAATGATTATTGAGTTTTTGTAAAAAAAAAATCCTCTCACATTAATCACAGTTTATGTTGATGATGTAATACTAATGACAGAGAACCCGTCACAGATGAAACAGTTGAAGTCTGATATTCAAAATGGTTGATATGGGACCATTGCATTATATTCTTGGTGTAGCAGTCAAACAATCTGAAGATGGAATTCATCTCAATCAAGAAACGTACACCGATAATTTGTCGAAAAAGTTCAGATTGGAAGATGCTAAGACAGTAGCTATGCCTGTGGATACAAATGTTGTTTTGTGTAAGAATGATGGGTCTGGAAGTGTTGATCAAAAGGAATATCAATCATTGATTGGTAGTTTACTTTATGCTGCATTAGCAACCAGGCCGGATATTCAGTTTGCAGTGGGAGCATGTTCCCATTATAACTCATGTCCCACTAATACACATCTTACAGCAGCCAAACGAATTCTACGCTATCTTAAACGTACAAAAACTAAGGGGTTGTTTTACAAATGTAAACCAAGTAAGTTAGTAGGCCTTGCAGATGCTGATTTTGCTAGGAATACTGATGATGGAATTTCGACACCAAGCTATGTATTTCTGCTAAGCGAAGTTGCAATCAGCAGGTTTAGTGGCAAACAAAAGACTGTTAGTCTTTCAACTGCGAATGCCGAGTATGTTGCATTGAGTGAAGCTGCTCGAGAAGGTTTATTTCTGAAACAGTTGTTCAGTGAGATTGGAGTAGAGACAGGCGCAGTGCTCATAATGCAAGATAACCAAGCTACTATAGCAATGATAAAAAATCCAGTACATCACAAGAGGTCAAAGGAGATTGACATAAAATATCACTTTATAAACAGTGAAGTAGCAAGGAAAACTTTTGTACAATCTTTTTGTGGTACAAAACTTGAAATTGGCCTTGAAAATTTGCGACATTGCGCTAAAATCATACTTAAAAGCTTTTTTGGTCTGACACTCTTCAGAGTATGAAACGTCAAAAAGGAAAGTATATGTATATGGCAACCAATTTGTACAAAACATGTAGCAAAACTAGCCAATCATAAATATAGAATTGTTTTCACGACTAGAAAGATCTTGCCATCCATTCACAAGGACTGTGTACCTACCACACAAAACCTGGCAGGATTATAGTCCCTTTTGCAAACAGACCTTTTCTCTGGTGTTGCTGATTCTGACTATCAACGACAGCAGTGTGGCCAGACTAATAAGTCATTTTTGGGATCATACTCTTTGTTTTGGGTTCGAATGCATCTTTCAATATTGTGCTTGCCACCAGAGATGAGAAAATCTGTTAATGTCGTGACAGTTATTCTATAAAACGGAGAGTTGAGGAAATCCTAAGGACCATCATTTGCCAAAATTGGGAGGCGCAACTTCCCCCTCATACTTCCTCATAGCCATGCCACTGTAGACGGAATCTTGGGCTTAAGACTTTAACTGCGTTTTTACCATAGAAATAATAGGCTATTATTTCTATGGTTTTTACTGACGATCCAGCTTTTGGAAGAACATTTTCCACAAATGTGTTCAGATTTACCAATTGAGTTGTGGACTGGGAACGAACGATCGAACCACAGACGACCAACGACGAAGAACAAAGATCAAAGAGAAGTTTACACCATCTGTTTCTGCAGTACTCAAATTGCAAGTCTTATTTTAACGATTGTGTACAAAAGATTAAAGGCTATGAAAACTCTGTGTAAACGTGCTTTGGGGGAAACGGAGTAATATTTAATTGCCGCTTGCTGTAGCTATGGTCAAGCGAATATGAGAGGTAAAATACTAGTATACTTGGTTTGCCTTTTATCCTTTCGGTAGCTTGTTTATTGCTATTGGTTTTGCTTGTTGATTGGTTGCACAGGTGGGTTACGTCCTTATTTAAAGTGACCTCGCGAGCAATTTCCCATTTTTGTTAAGTTTGGGAACTCTTCATAACTTAATTGTATATCAATTACTTTAGATGTCATTGCAATGCATTTGACGCCTTGCTGCATAATGCATGAGAGGTGACTATGTGTGATCGTGAGTTTGGGACCTATCTCGTGGGATTGTAATCTTGCGTTGTTTAATGTTATTGTAATTTGTTTGCCTTAGAAAAATCTGAAGGTTTAATTACTGTGTAGAATTTGGTTAACTATTTTGTGGACCATATCTTGCTGGAAATAGATGACTATGCATATAGCCATACCAGCATTTTTTAACAACATTTCTTCCTAGAATTCGACCGATGGACCTAACTTCCTTAAGGCTTTCACAACTAGTAGGCTTGTTTATATGGGTATTGATTACCCTGATGTATAAAAGTATATTTTAGCCACATACGGTCAGCCAGATACGTATATACGAGTTCGGAATTGGATTATAATCACCAGCACCACCATCATGATCATGATGATGATGATCATCATCAATCATCGTCATCAATCATCATCATCATGAACATCATTAATCATTACAATCATAGCTATCAGATATGTTGGATATGGTCTTACTACAGATTGCCAGGGTATCCTATCTGTAGCTATTAAGTTGCTTTCCTCCTTGATCATTCTCCACTAGGACATGTTATTAAAAAGCCCTACCATTACTTTGCTTAACATTATCTTCCTCCTTTATAAATGCTCGAACCATTTGAATTGTCAACATTGTATGCATTGCTTTATGCTACTCAGTTGTAGTCTGTTTTTCAACTCCATGATGAAAGTTGTATCATAAGAGATACACATTAGTGTAATTATTATTGTATTGTTCATTTGAAGTCTGATTACAAATTGCCTTTGCATGAGTCTCACTCTCACAAATCACCACACTACATATGCCAAGCCTTGTGCAGTCTATTTGTAGATCCTAAAATCAACCTTCTGTCAATATCTCTATGTAATTACTTTCTAAACTCATACTCAATAATGTAACAGTTGTAAACTATCATGGAGATTGCCTCTGTCTGTAAACACTTGCAGCTGTGATGCAATTTTACTGACTCCTCTCATCAATCCAGTGAATGATTTTTTAACTTGTTTGTTCAGAGATGGGTTATTCACTGTCTATTGGGGTACAAGATGCCCAACGTTTATTATATCACTTTAATCACTGAAAAATCTCTTGGTTAAGTAGTTGTTTTTCTTTGATTTGAGCTAAATTTGTAGTGTTCATTTGAAGGTGTTCATTTGAAGAGGTATTTCCTTGGCTAATGTTGATTATGCAGTATATGCTTAGGCCCTTCCTCCAACTATGTCCCTTGCATGGTCACTGGCATCCCTTGCATCAACCTTGAGCAGTCACATGTCAGCCATGATGGTTTCCCGCAAAGTCTTCCAAAGTCAGCCAGCTCACCTTGGCTTCTGCACCTTCAATCTGGTGCACCTCTTGACCCAGTTGGCATCCTCCTTCCTCTCCATGTGGCCAAACCACCTCAGTTGGCATCTCCTGATGATGTCACCCACTCTGTCTACTCAGACCCTCCTCATAAGCTCCTCACTGGGTATCCCGTTGATCAGTGGTATGCCAAACTTCCACCAAATCATCCTCATCTCAGTTCACCCCAACACCATCTCTTGTTCCGTCCTCATTGGCCATGTCTTGCCATAAACCATGGAGCTCTGGATGCAAAGCATACACCTGGCTGGTGATCCTCAGAGGCAGTGCCTTGGATGTCAAGAAACGTACCAGCTCTCTGAACTTTTTCCAAGCACTTCTCATGTTTGCCATCACTGGTCCACTCCTCCCTCTGTGTTGAGCATGTCACCCAGATAACAGAGCGAGTCCACCATATATGTGTTGCCATCTAGCACGATACTGCATCTGGGCTCCTCTGGGTGTGGAGCCTCCCCAGGACATCTCTTTTGTTAGGCCATTGAGGAGACAGCTTGGAGGCTGCCCCTCACACCACTGCATCATCTCCTCTGGACCCAGTCTCCACATGTCATACACGGGATTGAGTTTGCTCTCACTCTCCTGCATACATGGTACAACCATGCTCCCGAGTTAGTTGCCTGTCCAGTTGGTGCTGCTCCTGCACAGCTCATCAACAGCTTGGTCTTACCAAGTCGTCCACATACAGAATATCCCAGGGAACCCACCTCTTGCCTCAGATGATACAACATCCATAACAGTAGCAAACAGCAATGGACTCAACAGTGAACCCTGGTGCATGCCCACCTTCACCTGAAAGGTGCGACTGACTTCATCTGCTGTCTGCACCACTGTCCTGATACACAATGTCATCACCACTCTCACCAGCTGATTATCGTCACCATGCTTCCTCAGGACCCACCTCTTAACTTCCTTCAATACCAGGTTAAACACAAAACCAAAGTACACCTTCTTCTTTGTTACAAGAATTCTAGAGAGCAAGAAGGCAACAAAATTTTTGGATTAGACCTGGAAGAATGCAAGTGTGATGGAGAAACTTCCTTCATGATTTTGTTGGTGATGGAGAATGGAAAAAGAATTTCAGAATGAAAACATTTATGAAATTTTGCCAAGAACTGAATGCAAATATAAGAAAATAACAAACTCATTTGTGGGAAGCTCTGGGTGTTCAAACACAAGTACGCATTGAGTTATATTTTTTGTCAGATGTGCTTTGATACAGAAAAGTGGCAAATGCCGTTGGAGTTTCAAGAAGCAGTATCTCCCTTGTAGTTTGCAGTGTCACAAAAGCCGCTTCAAAACATCTTGGACCCAAGTACAAAAGTGCCACTCACTAGGGAAATGTTGAAGAAAAGGCATCAAAGTATCTTAAACATCATGGCTTCCCACAGTGTGTTAGTGCCATCAATGGCACCCATATTGAAATAATACAACCAGTGGATAATTATGTAGACCTCTTAAACCACAAAGGCAAATATTCCTTTAATATTCAAGCTCTGAGTGATTACAGAAATGTTGTTGTGATATGTTGGCTTGGATCAGTTCCTGATACAAGAATATTTGTAAATCAAGGACTGAGGAGATTACTGTCCCTTATTCTTATCATTGGTGATGTAACCTACCCAAGGCTACCATTGTTGTTGAAGGAATTTTCCTCGAGTGGAAGCAACACAGTAGAGCAATTTTCAGTGACAGATTATAATCAGTATGGATGCCTACTGGGAGATTAAAAGGGATATGCGCTTTTGGGAGACTAAAAGGAAGATTTGCTGCCTTGCAAAGACCAATGGATATAAAGCTTAAAGATGTTCCCCAAAGGCTATTCATGCTTGCTTTATACTCCAGGACATTTGTGAACTTGAATTTCTTCATGAATTTGTCAATCAGTCATGGGAGCAATAATTAACCACCATGCCAAGCATTAAATAACAACAGAAGTACTACCCAAGAAGAATGGAAAACATAAGAAACATTTTGTTCAGTATTTTGAGTGACAGTTGATTAATAAGCCATTGAGCTTAACTAATCTGTATTACTGCTATAGCATTATTAAGCTTATAAAGAGGGTACACTTTGAAAATCACTGTTCAATTTAAAGTTTAACAAAGTCTTGCTCATCATCTTGTTCTATAAAGTTCACTTCAGTTCTTTCATTCATTCATTTTAAAATTCCACTACAGACAAAATGCCATTAAAATAATTAAACATATCACAAAGCAAAAAATTACATTCAGAAATACAAACTAACTAACAAAATGTATAAGAAAAATTGTATGCAGGGACAATTTCTTAAAGGAGGAGCTCTCTCAATAGGTAAACTGATTGAGGAGAGAGCACCCCCTCACTTCTCTTTTTCTGTTCCCCATTTGCTGTTCTTGTACATCAGAACTTGCCCAGGACATCTATAGCTTCTGCCTTGCACAGGACGTTGAAATATTGTGCCTGTGGGTGAGGAACATGCAATGGCTGGTGAAGAGCTGCAGTAAGGGCATTTGCTAAATCGAAGAATTTGTTAATATTTTCATTTATTTGGCACGATTTGTATTAACTTTGTTACAGCATATGGTTTTTAAATGCCATGTCACCTCTTGCCACTTGTAGCATGTGCTGCTCAATTGAAAGAGGTTTTTTCAATTTTGTACTGTGAGCATCTTTTAAATGAGCATTGAAGCTTCTTTTGGTATGCTCATCCTTATTGTCACTGGATGTGGATAGTTCCTAGAGTTGCACTGCCTTCCTCTGATGGCTCTATGTCATCTTTTTCTCCTTCTGTTGTAGCCTGTTATGGATGTCTAGGACTTTCTTGCAAATGTTATCTGTCCGGAACTTTCTAGAAACCTTTCCTGTGCTGCAGGAACAATGCTGATCTGATATTTACATGAAGCCTGTAGTATGTTCCATTTGATTCTGTTTTGTTCTAAAAGCTTCTAGGGTGTTCTATTGTGTTTTATAGCATCGTATGCTGTTCTGGAAAGTTCTGCTGGTTTCTAGGCTGACCTCTCAAACCTTTGTAAGTACTTGTTTTCCAGGAATGTAGTTACTTTATTTTGATTTATATGAAAGTAACTAATCTTTGATAAAATGTAGGCTCAGAGATATCTCAAGCTGTTAAGAGATTTCTTATTACAGGAAATACTTCTGGAATTTTTATATCACAGTCTGGTTGCTGAAGCTCTCCATCTAGCTTGCATATACTCTCAGCTCACCATTAGTGAACCTGATTGACCCTGCCTGCATTTTGTGGACTACACTATTAAAAGATATGACAGCCAAACTGGAATTCGTAGATACTGGTGAATCACTTGATTCAAATCCACCAGGAACTGACTCTGCAGCAGGACAACCACCCCATATATTTGTGCATAGGTCATAGGACTGACCTACCACACCACTCCTTCCTGAGTCCAATGCCACTCTGAATTTTGCTCGCAGGACTTTAACTCTGGAAATCATTCTTTCCTTGATGAATTAGGATAAATCCTTTCAATAAAGATGTTGATCTTTGCCATTTTGGGGGTATCTTTCAGGAAAAATATCTCTTATTTCGCAGTATTTTTATTTGACTGATTCACAGTCAAACCCCTGACAGCTTGATTCCATTTGTAATGGAGAATTACTTCCAGAAGCAACTGCATCTCTTCACTCCATGTTAAATTTTTTTACTCTCTTCTTTTGACTGCCTCGTCTTCTTTTTTGATGGCATATTTGACACAAAATATGTGCTGGTATTACACTGAGCAGGTAATTTTTGTCTTTGAATAAAATGAACTCTATGTTGATTCCACTTTGAAACAATGTGTGAGCTATATTAAATTTGCCTCATTTTAGAAGACAAATCAGAATCCCTTTGAATTCGACAGGAAATTGTTTTGTTTTGGAGTGTTTATACTGAAACAATTATACCGTTTTCAAATCGTTCATTTTCATTTCATACTGGTTGGGAAAACGTTTCAGTATAAACAGAAGGCCAAATGTGATTCATTCCATACCGTTTTCAAACGAAGTCGCCATAGTGTAAAAGAGATCTTAGATGAATGAGTTTACAGTACTTGCTAGCTCCAGTGTACCAATTCAGGGAAGATTTGTACAGGTGGTAATTGGTAGGTAGACCCAAATTCTTCCAAATTCTTCCACCGTCTTTAGACTGATTCCTTATCCCTGCATAACAAATAAAGGTCATTGGTGCACCATGGCTTTATTGTCTTAGGGTTTAATTGTTTGGTTGGAATAAAACTATCTTGAGTGGTCAGGAGGAAATGGCTTAATCTCTCTTAGCCGGTTTCTTTGTACTGTCTATAACTTCCTGCTAAGAGATGGCAGAGATATTCTCACATCCCAATCCAGTCAGCTTTGCCAAATTGTCTAATAGTCATTGCAAAGTTTTTACACATGCTGGTGCATAACACAGTCTTTGAATCTGCCTGGTAGTTTGGATACTATGCTAGATCTCCTTAATTCTATAACTCCACGTCCTTCATTGACATTTGTGTTATGACCAGGTCTTAACCTCATTGCAAGTAATACTAAATTTCTTGTTGCTAGCTCGCTTCTCGATGCTTGCATCCTCTTACTTGCATGGTCAGCTGCGGACTGTTTTTTTCTCTTCATCTATACCCTGTACATGTTGTACTTGAATGTTATCTTCTGTGTCTATTATCCCACACACATCAGGTAACTTAAAGTTCTTGTTATTACCATATAGTAATTTGGCAGGAGTCCTTCCGATTGTGGTATGGGCATTTGAACTATATGCCATCAGGTATCTGTTAATCTGTATCCGCTTTAGGACATTTACCCCGGTGTCGCTGAATGCATCCCCTGAATGGGGATGAAGCTGACAGAGAAAGAAGACGAAGAGGTGTGGTCTTGCTTAGTTAGCTATGTTGTCTTTTGATCTCACATATCACACTCTGTAATTGTAAGGCTGCAAACATAATACCGAGGGTTTTGACTTGGAAGAGTATATCACTTTAGGAAGCTCAGGTTCAGTCACTAAATCGAATACTTCTATTCCCTGTTAGTACATACTGAATCCTTGCACTCCACACAATAGCAAGTGCCTCCTTGTCGGTGTAGCTGCACATCTGTTCCACATCACTTAGACTACAGCTAGCATAACACAGAGCTTGGCTAATAGCGTCTTTTTCTTGGATGAGCACCGCACCCAAGCCAATAGGGCTTACTTCTTGGGCACATTGATTTGTGAACTCTATTCTAAATAGGCCACTACTATAGCATTGGCTAGTGCTTTCTTTAACTTGGTGAATGCTATCTGCCTGTCTCAAACTCCACTTGAATTGACTTCTTTGCTTGGTCAACTCCCTGAAGGGCTCCAAAACTGTATAGTAGTCAGGAATAAAGCTTGAGCTGACCCCTGCCATTGCAAGGAAACTGCAGACTTTGGTTGCTGAAGTTGGAGATGTTGACTATACTACTGCTCTTACTTTTTCATTAGTAGGACCACTTCATCTACTTTGAATGCACACTTCTCATCATTCAGAGTAAGTTCATTTTGTTGTACTCATTTGATGACATTCTCCAGGTTACTGTCATGGTCTGACTTGCAACGTGTAATACAATTTCATTTGCTGTATTAGACACACTATGGCAGCCTTGACTATAAAGTATTTGTCAGCTGGTACAGTGGCCAGCGAGCAAAGTCAAAGTAGCATCAGAAATAACTGAGAATGCAGGAAAATTATTGCTCTTAAAATAGAATTTGCAGGCATTTGGATATCAAAGTCTGTGGTTACCCATTGAATGGGATGGAGATGAATTAGTGCTTGTCGTCAGTTTTACTTAACACAGTTTCATTTCTGTTAGAACATTCTCGTATTAACAGCACAATAGTATCTGATCTGTAGCAGAGAGGAAACTGCCAACTAACATCTTTAATTTCAAAGTCAAATAATACGCAATAATACTTACGCTTTGCGCAGAAATCCCTATGAAATTTAAGTCAAATTTCTGATTGCCAGTTCTGTCTCAATCCCGAAACTTTATTTTATGTTGTAGTGGGTTGCAAAGTTTTCAATAATTCTGCCACCTCTTTGAAAGCAGGCGAGGGTTCATCAATTTTTGCAGATGTACCCAGCTTCGCTTCACCATCTATCATAATTGGAGATAACTTATGCCTATTATTGAAGACAAAGGCAAACTGCCTATATCATATATGCCCTCACTATAGTTTTCGAAACCAACCTTAATTGCAATGCAGACAGAAAATGTCGGAAATATTCCTCGCGTTTCTTTTCTGAAATGTGGATGCAAATGGGTTACATCTCTTCTCTGGCTCTCTTAGTATCCTTGGCAAGTCATGACTTTTGTTCCTTGAGATGTGTGACTCGCTTTCCATCGATGAACAGTACAAATGATATTTTATTTCTAAGCTTTCTACAGTATCTATTTATATCATCTATTACATTTTCTGCAGTAGGAACAAGCTCTGGACAAGTTTAAAACTGGCCTAAGACTTTGAATTGTCTACCACTGTAACAGTCTCTCTTTACAGGTTGGCTTTTAGGCCCTTGGTCTCCTAGGTTATCTTCAACCAAAGGTACAGTGGCAGGCTTGTTTTCTGAATGGTCCTGTAAATTTATCAGCCATTTCATAATCATTGATACTCATCTGTTGAAAAACATGGTGCTAATATGCTCAATTTTCTTCAGTTTTGCAAGTGATTGTCAGGCTTCTGGTCACCTGTTGATACTCATTATCGTCCGCTGGTTGTGGGCCAGGGCTTATCAAGTTCTCAAAGTATTCTCGAAAGTCCATTCTGGTAAAATGAAGGAGTTAATCTGTCTTTTTCCTGGCATCTGTAAAGCTCTTACATTATGCATAATACTCCATTTTCTCCTCTCTGTCTGGTACAATCGCTGCTGATCAATCCAAATCAAGCACTGGAAGGAGATTAGGCATCTTCGTTGCCTATGTAGTGCTAAAGGATGCTAATACAAGTTAAAAACCGGGAACAACAGCACTTTGCATGGACAGTGTAGTTCTTCATGTCACATCATATCATGCCCCCTGTCATACCTACCACAGGGAACCCATATACATTATGGTACATACAAAGAGAACCCTTGCATATCACAAGCATGTTCTCACGCTTAACATAAAAAAGCTCATTCTGGATTGTTTTTTGATGTGCCTCTGAAAACAGTAGTCCACGTGATAATTTACAAATTGCATCCGGAAAAGTAACAAAGTTAACTTAGGATAGAAGCATTCTTTGATTCTGTAAGGTCTTACTGTCATCGTGACCACAAAGTGCCAACTCAATACATCTTCATACAGTCTTTTACTGTTAACAAATTATAGTGATTGTTGTCTACATATTTATTATGCTTTATGACAGTATTGCTTTTCCATTCACTATATAAGATCAATGATATGCTAGTTTAACAGTTATTCGCATAACTACAGTACCTTTAGTGTTTATCTGCTTTTGCTCCCAATCAGAAACATGAATTCTCCAAGTTGTCTTCAAATGATATGCATGGAAAACGGAATGCCTAAAAAAGACTGCAGCATGCACTTATACCCTTTTCACATGCACACAAATTCAGACGGGCGTTCCGTCGACGCTGCCTCCGTTCCGTCTATGTCCTTTT